>ML296505.1:8230-26576 GCA_005239495.1 Nicotiana undulata
GGGGTGGAATAATATTCGAAATTAGGTGAACATGTCTAAAGAATTCAACAATTTGGCAAGTGACGATACTATTTCTATAAGTTTTTAAGTCATATACATATTTTAGACTATGAAATTTTTATACTGTGAGGTCACTGTTACATGTAGCAGGGAATCTTTTTTATTTTTGAAATTATAAATTTCATATGTTAAAAAAATCTATCTATGATAGTAATTTGATAATTCAAAAAATTATTTACGCTTACAATATTATATAACTTAATTAATTGTCAAATGATAACTCATTCTTGATTATATTAAGGGTGTGTTTGGTACGAGAGAAAATATTTTTTAATTATTCCATGTTTGGGTGGCCTAAATGTTTTCCCTATTAAGAAAAAGGAAAATATTTTTGAAAACTCCTTCTCAATATTTCCCGCCTTATTCCTCATCCCCACCAACCTACCCCTTCACCCCACAACCACCCACCCAACCCCACCCCGACGCAGTAATTAAAAAAGTGCTCATTTCCTCGCTTTAAGCGAGAAGCGAGGCGAAGCGTGAGAGGCATCGCTTCAGGTAAGAAAGACTCTGGTAAGAAAAGTGACCGCTTCTTTGTAAAAAGCGAGAAGTGGTGAAGCGAGAAGAAGCGTCCGCTTCTTTGTTTAGAATACCCAAGCCCTATTTTATTAAAAACGTGGTTTCACAATACTGTCTGGACTTCTTCAACAGCAGCGAGACTAGGGTTGTTCTTCAACAACAACAACGATTTCTTCTTCTCTTCTTCATTTACTTCTGATATTGTACTCTCTGAAGACTTTTTCAACTTAACACTAAATTATTAATAATTATCAATTTGACTGTCCAATTGGGAAGACTTTTTCAAAGTTACCACTAAATTATTATTATTATCAATTTGGCTGTCCAATCACATGGAATGCAAGTAGCTATCTTTTAAACTAGCGAAAATTAATTTAATATCTTCAAATTAATCTATTCGATTTAAATTTGATTCAAATTTGTACAACAATTATATATAAAGAAGAGGAAATTTATTTGACTCTATAATACATGATTGAATGTCATCAGTCTTCATAAAAAGGAGGAAAAACAATGTAGAAGAAACTTCATATTTGGTTTATTTTGCTTTAATAAATTAAAAAATGAATCAAATAAACATATCAATTTACCACATCAAGGTGGAAAAAGATCATGCCCAACTTATGAGCTATGACTCCTCTTTTTAAAAAAACAAAGAGGTTAATGCAGTAGTTATTTGTGAGAATAATCTTAAATAGGTTATTTGCCATGTAAAATTTATAAAAACACAAAAAAATAGATAAAAGAACAAAGTATATGACGAATATTATCTCTTATACGGTTAAAAAAATTTCCTCACTCTCAAGGGGTCAACTGTGAATATTGACCCTGACCTAACTCACCTGCCCAAACTTCATGACTAAAGGTGTATTTGGTACGGAGGAAAATATTTTTTGAAAAATGTTTTTTAATTTTTTTTATGTTTGGTTGGCTTAAATGTCTTGGAAAATATGTTCCTTATCAACTCCTTTTTTTTTAATCGGAGGAAAATGTTTACCTTATCAAGAGAAGGGAAAACATTTTCTAAAACTCCTTCTCAAGCTTCCCCGCCCTATTCCATACCCCCACCAACCCATCCCACACCCTCACACCCACCCACCTAACCCCACTCCATGCCTTCTCTCCAAAAAAAAAATTTCCGTCACCACCTACCCTACTACCCCCACCCCACCCCCAAAAAAATATTTACTTTTTTTTTTGTAATTTCAAATTTCTGTTTTTTTTGTTTTTCTACCATCTACCCCCACCCCCCCATTGCACTCCCACCCACCCCACTGCCCCCTACCCCCGGGAAAAAATATTTTTTTTTTATATTTTTAATTTTACTTTTTTCATCTTTCGGTTTACAGGTTCGAAATTTTACAAGTTCCAAAGCTATGAGTTTGGAGGTTTATGTGTTTTGAAGTTTACGGGTTCGAAATTTCGCGGTTTCGAAAGTTTTGCGGTTCAGAAGTTTAAAAATTTATGGGTTCGGAAGGTTGTTGGTTCGAAAGTTTATGGCTTCATGTTTATTGTATCAAAATTATTTATGAATACTCTTGAGAAAATATTTTCTTGAAAAATATTTTTCACGGAAAATATTTTCCATTATACCAAACACACCCAAAGTTACCTAAATTTTTGAGCTACTAATTAGAAATTCAGGACTTAGTGTGCTAAATTTATGAACTGCTAATTTAAAATTCAGGACATAAGATTTAAATTTTTGGACATAATTCTCGAAATTTAGAATACGATATCTTGAAGTTTGAACTTTGAGGTTTAAATTTCAGTTTCATGTCCTGAAGTTTGAATAAATTGGCTAATTTGTAAATATATTGTGAAATATGAATATATGTTAAACGACATTGCTAAAAAGTGGCTATCTCGTGTCATTTCCACTGATTTTTCCCCTCCAGAAGTGTGGGCTTTGTCTTTTACAAAGCATGATTAATTGTTGGGATCTTTACACAAATAGTCGTTCATATTCATTATTTACTTTTTCTAATCATATACATGATTTATGTATTAATTATACATAATTATACACATATAATACATGAATTATATATATATATATATATAATTCATGTATTATATGTGTATAATTATGTATAATTAATACATAAATCATGTATATGATTAGAAAAAGTAAATAATGAATATGAACGACTATTTGTGTAAAGATCCCAACAATTAATCATGCTTTGTAAAAGACAAAGCCCACACTTCTGGAGGGGAAAAATCAGTGGAAATGACACGAGATAGCCACTTTTTAGCAATGTCGTTTAACATATATTCATATTTCACAATATATTTACAAATTAGCCAATTTATTCAAACTTCAGGACATGAAACTGAAATTTAAACCTCAAAGTTCAAACTTCAAGATATCGTATTCTAAATTTCGAGAATNTTGGGTTAAATATTCAGGTGGAAATGAGGCTAGTAGCCTCTCTAAAGGACAGCTATTTAGGAATTAGTCAGTGCGTCCTGAATTTTAATTTTTCAGTTCAAATGTTCAGGATAAAAATATCTTGAATTGTCCTAAAGTTAAGATTTTTAGTTTAAAATTTCAGGATAAAATAAATATTAGCTAATATCTAAATATCATCCCTGAGAATGACTGTGTCTGCACTTGCCCCAATATTGAGGAAGCATTCTAGCCCAAAGGTTAACATTAAGGCTTAGATATGGGCCTTCTCTCTCATAGTTTGCAGTTCTAGCCTAAAGAGTTAACATTTATCTCTCAAAAATGGCCAAACTCCAAAACCTGAAGTTGGTCATTTCTGCTCAAAGATTCTGGTACTCTCTCCCCTGCCATGTCAGGTAAAGACCATATTGCAGTTATAGTCCTGTTTCATTTATCATATTTTGATTATTTAATGAAGTTAAGTATATTATGCATTTTGCTGTCACCTTTCAAACCAAGTTAATGGAGATGAGAAGAGAACCCTATAATTAGAGGAGGCTGGATAGTAAACTTAATTTTGCTATTACTTTAAGTTGATTTAAGAATTTTTTAGCTCTGATTTTTTCCAATTGTTGTTTGTCAAGAAATTGAGATAGTCATTTTGGTAGTTAAATGTTTGAAATCTCGCTTTTGTTTAAGCGGCCGAAGGGATATTGGTAATCTTTCTAACAACCATAGGTTGCCTTGACAGGAAAGTATGGACATCGAGAATTAATGTAGAAGGCTTGTAGGTAGTCCCATACCAGTAATATTAATGTTAGTCTTGCTGTTGTTACGGCTTGCTACTACCACTTTCTTTTCATCTTTTCTTGAGCGGAGGGTCTATTGGAAACAATCTCTCTACTTTCTAGGTAGAGGTAAGGTCTGGGTACATACTACCCTCCCCAAAGCTCACTTGTGGGATTATACTAGGTTTATTGTTGTTGTTGTTATTGTTGTATAAGTTTCCTTATTATATGAGAATGAATACGTGAATTGTAGCAGAAGAATATGATTAAGAACAATTGATGTTCAATATTGGTAATAAAGCTGGGAAGTTTTATGCGAGCCAGCGTGTCCTCACCTCGACTATTCTACTGTATACTTGCTACCTCCCACTAGCACAATTAGTTTGCAACAAAATAATAAAAGATAGTTGATAAAAGTGCATCATATATAGTTTACGGCATAGCCAAGGGAGAATGTGCCGGACTTTGTTCATTATATGTAAGCATGACTTTAACAAATCTCAGAGAAGATCCAATATATGACAATATTTTCAGTAACCCTATAAGACTTTCTACTGCTTAGTTCTTTTGATAATGTAATATTCGCTGCTTGGATGTAAAAGTTGGGTTCTAATGTAGTTGATCGTTCTTATATGACGAGCTTTTAATGGTACTTCGATTTCCTTCAGCATTGGTTTTATTACATTTGAGTTGGATATTTCTTGGTTTGGTTCGATTTTTGTCACTTTACATCTCTCACTTTTCTGGATTAAGTGGCAGTATCATAAAGTAAAGAATCATAGATAGAAAGATTTTAAAGTGAAGCCTTATAATCATGGGCGAAGGCATATGTCTTATAGGGTGATCGCTTGACCACCCTTCGTCGGAAATTTATACTGTGTATATAGGTAAAATATTAGGTTTTAGAGGTATATAACATATACTGAACACTCTTTATTAGAAACTTTTTTCTAGTTATTTCAAGTTTGAACACCCTTGAGGAAATTTCTGGCTTCGCCACTGCTTATAATAAGGTTATACAAGTTCTGAGCTTATCAATCTCTGCACTGTTAAAGGCAAACCACATAGAACTACAGTGTTTATGAAGTCGTTTGAGCATATCATACCCTCTCAATTCACCACCTCATTTATGCTATACACTTCGACTTTGTTTAGTTATAAAGAGATGTAGATTCTGATTAACTTCTCTACATTTGGTTATAGTATAATTTCTTACTTATATTTTTTGAGTGCGAGTGCAAATTCTATTTAGTGAAAAATGTTTAGTTGTCATTTTGACTGAAACTCTGCTTCTAAAGCTATCAAAATGGTCGAATTTGTGATTTCAATGCATAGTTTAATGTTGTCTAAGGATACATTAGGAAACTTTGGATATAAGCATTCAGCAAAATATGGAACAGAAAATCCGGAGACGAAAGAAATTCTCCAAAGGTCGAAAAGATATTTTGTAGAAATGGAAGACTTTCATTGTTATCTTATTTAATAACCTCGAGCTTGATGGCCTTGGATTTCTCGGAAAACTTGGTGCGTGCAAGGTTCGTGCATTCAATGAATTTTACTAATTTAAAGAAAATCAATTGGAGAATCCTAAACCGATTTCATTATAAGGATTTCTGGACCTCTCTCTTATTTATTTCATGCGATTACAAGAGTAGATTCGGTAAATCTACCTAGATTATATAGAAGTAACAAAGTGATAATTTCGTGATGTTTTGACAAGCAGATGGCTGCAGTTTTGGTTGCAAATGTGGCAACTGCATGACTTGCTCAAACATCTGTCGTTTTTCATTTATTGTACAACTGTCATGTATATCATCCCATTGCATCATCAACCCTATATAAATGTACTCGTGTTCAAGGCTTTGTTGCACCGGAGTTTCATGCTCTTCACATCCTCTCTACTAGATTTGAAGAAACTCGATACTACCGAGGATGGCAAGCGATTTTGCTCGATACATTGCCAATTTGAGGCAGTCACTTTTCGACGAGGTCTGATTCAGATCCTATGCCCTACTTTTTCTTTTTGATCAGGTTTTTTCCTTTTTATTTCTTTTATCCATCATTCATGATAGCATGGTAAACTGGTACCTTGATGGAAATCTACTACTTTTGATGCGATAAAAGAAAAAATGACTAATTTTGCGAAAAAATTTAATAGGCAAAGGACTATGATACTTAGCTTAAAAGCGATAAATGAAGGACGAAGTGCCAAATTCTAGGGCCCAAAATTTGATTTGCTTGCAATTTTCTTGACGCCCGATGATGCTTATACATGTCCTTTTTCTTGTACCGCTACTTATAGAATGAGCTTTCTACTCAAAATGAAAAAACACGCGATGGAAATGAACTGCTTGTTTGTATACAGAAACTCCTTGATCGTCAATTTCTTCAACTGGAACGTTTGGAAAGCAACAATGAGGGCTATCTTGAGGATGTTTGTGCTGACTATTTCAAGGATGCAGCTAATTTTATTGGCTTAATGGTAGCAGAACTGTAAGTATTTGTATTCTTCTCTAATTTTCTTTTTCAACTTCTTCTCCCCTCACAGGTCTGATGTATGCATATAGGCAAGGACCTACCTACGATGCCCATTCTATAGAGAGCCTCCTTCTTCGGTTCAAGGGAATGGTCACGGGGTGAGTATTTTCATTTCTCCATCTTCATGTATCGTTTCCTCCTTTTTCTCCTTGTTACTTTTTTCCTTTCCTAGTTCCTTTTTGTGTGGAGTTGGGGGAAGGGGAGGGGGGGGGGGGGGGGGGGGGGGGGGGGGGGGGGGGGTGAAGGGGAGCTTTGGAGCAACGGTAAAGTTGTCTCCATGTGACCTATAGGTCCGCCATGGATGTTTGCATTAGGGTAGACGGCCTACGTCATGCCCCTTAGGTGCGGCCTTTCCCCGGACCTTGCGTGAATGCAGGATGCTTTATGGGGAAGTAAAAAAGAGGTACTTTTGGCAGCTTGTGAAAAATATTGCCTAGTAACTGAGTCTATTCTGTTGTGTTTGCAGTATGGGAGCTATAAAAGTGATATATCAAATCGATTCCATGTGGGAACACCTAAAGCGTGGAGATTTTGAAGCGTAAGAACTAAGTAGGAAATTTATGGCTTTATTTTTTGCAGATGATTGTATTGACTTCGGATATGTAAACAGGTGCAAGATTGCGCTTGAGCGTATTAAGCAGGAGAATGATTTCTTGCAATTCAAACTAGATAATTACTTCAAGGTTCTCTTAAATATCATATAAAAAGTTTCTCATCTTTTGCATTTATAGTCATTGTTTTAATCTTTCTCTTTCTCTCAATTTGGTTGTTTCAGCTGAGGAAGCAACCTCCACCTGCTGAGATAGAGGATCAACCTGAGTATGGATATATGGATACTGACAGCGAGTAGGAAGTGGTATCTCGGTCAGCCAATGCCTTCAGAAGATAAGTTAATAAAGTAATGGATATGCGAGTAGATGTAGTCGGGTAAACGTATGGAAATAAATGGGAACAAAAGGAAGCAACTTCTTCAATCTGCTTTCTTTGTAGTCCTAATTGTAGTGTTAATAACTTTGAGTCACTGATCTCAGGTCTACTTTTGCTCATTATGACTTCTATAATCTATTATCATGTTGCTAATGCTAGTTTCTGCCTTTTTGGGATGGTCTCCTATCATGTTCCTTTTATCCAATTGCTTTGTTGCCTGCCTCTCTGCCTTCATCAGGTAGGGATAAGGTCTGCGTACACATTGCCCTCCTCAGACCCCGCGTGTGGGATTTACTGAGTCTGGTGTTGTTGTTGTTTCTCCAATTGCTTTGTTGTTTTTGAGATGGTTTTGCTTGGGAGCGGCGTTTGACATGAGAATTTGGTACATATTTGATTTAAGGTTTGATACTTGAATGCTATAATAGGATTGAATGTGCATCAAAGTTTTGGTTCAATGACGAACTCTTTTGGGTTCAGTTCATCCAAAAACTAAGTTACTCAGTATTAGTTGAATCAAATCTTTTGTAAATGTGAGTATTTACAACTATATATAGTTGTCTTTTTATTAGATAAACCTTAGGGATGACTAGCAGTATGCATTGAAGCCCGCTTTTTGCTGGACTAAAGCGTATAATGGGTGTATATATGTCTAGTATTGTATACACAAGATTGGCGAGATGGGGCGGGATGAAAATCTTGGAATTCATCCCCTCTATCGAAGTTTTCATGAACCGAGTTACCCAGTGTTTGTGTTGGTGAAAAGTAACAGAATTAGTGGATTAGTCAAAGTAGGTTCAAGTTGAACCATACATTAACCCGAAAAATGTTTCGGGTATGAAATACTGAACGTTGATCCTTCTAATCTGCTGAGAGTTTATGCTAGACTGCCATTCGAAATGGTGTAACTTTATTTTCCAGTAGACTTTGATCTAATATTTCGTTAGAAAAGACTTGAATCTTTATTCTCAAAAAATTTGAACACATGGAATTCACCCGTTTCACACGAGAGATCTGTTATAGTAAGGGAAAATGCAAGATGTTGCGAATGACAATAGTATGAATTGACCAAAAGTGTAACAGATGGCAAAATTGAGCAATCTCGTAGTACAAGGACAAATTTGAACCTCTTCTGATGTATTAATTGACAATGCTAAAGTTGTTCTACTACAAAAAGCCATGGGCTGTGATAGCAATGTCCTGCTCTTGAGACTGAATGGGAAGGCCAAGAGACGAAGCTAAGATTTTAAATCTGCTGGATGTAAAGTAAAACAATACTACAAGTTCTTTTGTGACATATTCGAACTTCGCTTAAATACTTATTCTTTAAAACCGTTCAAATATATGTAAAGATCAAATAAAGAACATCAGCCACTGGCAATGGCTGCTCACCCAACCAACTCAACTTGCTAAAAACCGTCGCTTAAATCGTATGTGGACGATCACATTTTGAGGCATGGACGATCACAGTTTCCTTATGAAGCTGCCTCAACATTTCCTCCACTGAGATAGTTGAAAACCTGCTTAACGTTCCCTCTTGACGGGCGAGCATTCACGGCAAATTGGCAGATAAATACCAATCGTCGTCTCAACTCCAACTTAGTGACTCGTGTCTCAGTAAAAGATTTCCCTTCATCAAAGTGCCCTACGGAAAGTACAAAATTTAGACTATCTGCTTGAAACCCCAGAAGAGCTACATTTTCCAGGTTATTGACACAACAACAGCATATCCAGTATTATCCCACACTATGGGGTCTGGGGTGGGTAGTGTTTACGCAGACCTTACCCTACCCTACCTTGTGAGGATAGAGGTACTTAAAGGTAACAGTTGTTGAGTTTTGTTTTAGTTAAGACGGTCAAAACGAGAACACAAAGTTGAAATAAGATATCCGCGCATACCTCTGTCATCAAATAATGACATCAAAATTGATAAACAAACACAAATGCTAATATCCTCCCCTGAAAACACAAAGAAATAACTATCAGCGATATTTTGTCTTTTGCCACTACAGTCAAAAACAATCAAAGCAACAGCTGAACAAATTGGCTTATTAAGAAAAAACTGCCAGATAACATGCAAAACAAAACAAGTCTCCCATTAAAGTATAACCAACCAAGTTGATTTTTGTAACGTCTTTGGTCAATGGATTTGGCAACTAATTCATAAAGTGGTGAAAATGGAGACAGAAGTCCTCCCCCTATTTTCTGTCTCGTGCCTTATCACCTTCAAAGACAGCTCATGCTAGACTTGCCACATAGTCTCGTCTTCGAAACCCTCCCCCTACCCCCTACAATCCCGCTCAAGAAATTTGATGTACGAGCAAAATATATCCAGAAGTACAAGTTAGATGGCATGTGGAAAACAAACTCAGCGACATAGTACATACTTACCACTACTGCAGCAAACTAGGAGTTTCTGCCCTTTTTTCAAGTTGTTCTTTGCAAAATTCACTGCTGAAGGAAGATTCCTTAATAAAGAAGATCGGTCAAATTTCGAGCTCTGTATTGTTCACAAACCCCGACCGATCAACACAAACAAACCCCAAAGGGGGAAAGAGAGTTAATGCCAACAATCAGGTAACTGGACAATAGTAAAAAATTTACTAACAATTTAAGCAACTAACTAAAGGAAATCATATGCACCACAATAGACAGGTTTAGATGAGCTTCAGACTCCTTGGAACAAAGAGAATTCGACTCCTGATCACAACTCAATACACAATCAACACCAGATGCATCCTTAGCTGCATGGTAAATCTTCAATCAGAATGACCATTGCAAGAGGTTCATGACAAAAATAAACCAACGGCACCAATAAATGACTAGCAAATCGAGAATAATAAAGAGAAAGGCAGGGCATGGCTTTTTAATCATTTTACATGAATTTGCAATGGACATGTACAATATTGATCGATCTGCTTACAAAAACATAATATTTTTGGCCTTTCAGGGAAAAACAAAAAGTATGCTCTGCAGTCTGCAATATCTTACTCATTTCCAGAAAATGTGACAATTCTGCCGTATACTAGAAAATTATTTACACTTTCTAAGGAACTAACCAATGGTAAAAGCCTGTATACTACTTTTGCCAATTCTTTACTTGAAAATGTCTCTGCCAAATAGAGACGGATGCTTAGAAGCAGATCTACAGGGTCAAAATGGGGGAAAAGGAAGTTGTTGTGATGCTTAGATCTCAGAAATTCAAGCATAGTACTGGGAAACGGATAAGCACTCCCCACATAAGAAGTAAATAACTAGCAAAGCATTTAGATCTCACAGCATAGCCCATGTTTTGACTACCAAGTGGTCAACCAACCTCCACTTTTAATTTAAAATTTTACAAAGTAAAATTGGTCAGAATTTTACCTGCGCCAACGAATTTAAAAGATGCATAGCCACCAAAAGAATTCCAGCCCATAACATGACACGCCACAAATTCAAACCACATGTAAAATACAGTAAAAGGGTAGGCTAGCCACAAAGACAATCAACGGGAAGCTATACGCATCAATAACCATGCAGAACTAATATAAATTCGTTACTTCACCCAAGAATAGGGGCACATATGAAGCATACCAAGCTGTGTTGTGCCAACCGCTAGATTACTTTCCCCCAGCCAAAATATGGAATTATTATCAGAAGACTTCTCATCTCTGTTCATGAATTGGGGTTCCAGGTCTAATTGTTCTTCCACAGGCAAACGGCCACTACTCGTAGAAGATTTTGAAGGCTTAATAGATATTTGAGGAGCATTTTCTCCCCTCTGTGCACGGTATACCCTGTCCTTTTCAATAATATCAGCTACCTTCTTGTTACACATATCAGGACCAGAGCTTATGAGATCATAAGCATGTTTCCAAAAAAGATTTGGTGACAAGCCCCTAGCCCAACTTTCCTCATCATCTCCAGCTCCAGCTATGTACCTCCAACTAAATTCGGAGGTGGTTCTTTGCTGAAAATTGCTACTTGGGGAGGACGTAGAAACAAGTAATATTGGAGTGAAATCCCAAGAATCACAATCAGGTACTTCATTTAACCAGATCACAGTTTTTTGTGAAATCCATAGTGGGCGTAGCGGTTTTTTCAGGGACAAAGCAATGGAAGCAATATCAGCTCCACTGACCTCCAGATCCTTGGTCCATCCGTCTAAACGCTCCTCAATAAGTGCTCTTTCAGTATTTGAGACCCACAAAGGGAGATGCAAGGAACAATCCCAGCTATAAGAGTCACTAATACTATCTCCACGCTCGGTGGAATCATTTGTCTCCTGCTCAAATGAATTCATAAAAAATATAAGAAAGTACATCAAAACATATTGGCGTTTTTGGGTGTATGGCGGGGCATAGTTACAACTTATATTAAATGGTAAGTCTACATTGCACATCACGCATAAAAGTTTGGGCCCAATGCAGTTATTGACAAGAAAACCAACAGTAATATCTTTTGGAAAACGGACAAGCAAAAAGCCGCACAGATCACAACCCTAGGATTTCTTTTCCATAATTCCTCATATCTTTTTATCCTTTCAGAAAGTGCATGGCCTCTAATCCTAATTCTATTCTCTGAGAGAACAACAATAGAGCTGACAAAAGAAGAAAACAGATATTTTTATTCTCCTCTACCTCCAACTTACAGTTAATATTTTCAGAGGAAAAAAAAAACATAATTTTTTTTGCGACTTGAACAAGGACATTCAAAAAACTAAAAACTTTCTTTTGACATAAAAGATAACAAACTATCTATTTTCCTAAGAAATAATTATGCGCCAAAATAATTAGCTGTTCTTACTTTCTTTTCTGCAGTACCAGCCAAACCAAATCTCATTCTGTAATTCCAAATGGCACGGTTCAATATGCAGGTCCAAATCGGTATTGTCTTTGACATACTATCTGGAAACCTCTTCCCTTTCCTTGTTGAATCAACAATCATACACCCTCCCTTCTGTCCTAACCATCAAGAGCAATTAGCTTCCAACTATATCATGTATATATAGAACAAAGATTGCAACCATCTAGCTATCAAATGTAATGCTACTGTAGTTGTTATATATAATAAATATATTTTTTTAACAATTACAAGCAAATACATATAACTAATGAAGATCGTCAGATATATACTGATTTTGATGACCTCTTGAAATTCTGTGACGACGTTAGTCACGTTTTTTTAGCCTGAATACGTGTCTCACTCTGCTATTTTCACGGAAGATATTGGACTGTAAAACCTTATACGCACTGGTGCTTGCCACTATTGTACAACTAGTGGAACTAGTTATTAATTTGATAATAAGCTGGCTGAAATGTAAAAAACTAACATCAACTTTTGATTTCTTAGTGTCAGACAAGAGGACAGGAAGAGGTTATCACAGAATTTATGCAAGAAATGCATCTTCTAAAAATGTTTGGAGCATGTTTCAGCGGTTCCAGGTTCATATTTACATAATATACTTAATGTCCTTTTAGTCAAGCTTAGAATACTGTAGCAGGTTTTTTCATTTTATATGGTACTCTTTTCCTTGGTGTGTTCCGAAATAATTGACACATTATATATATGTGAACTCTTTAATCTTAATCGTTCTCATATTACCCTAAATGACATGCTCTTAACATGACATTTTAAGACAACAAAATACTACGCATACTCAGTGACCAGCAGGGGTGGATGCACGTGGAATGAAGTAGTGTCACGCGATACAGAACTATGTATTGATATTATGTGGAAACAAATAACAGAAAGCAAAATGACACCACTTGACATAGATCGTTGCCTGGCACGCTGGTTAAATTCTTGATTTTGCTCTTAGAGTCGGAGGTTCGAACCTCCGCTGCAATATATATTTGGCAAACGTTTGAAAGAGCCTCTATTATTAAAAATTGTAGTTAGGAGAGTTGAACTCTGGACCTCTTCTAACTTAAAAAGTTAAAACTCAACAAAACCAATAGTCTAGGATACTCCTTTGTCTAAAAATGTGATAAATAATGTTATTTATTCCCCCACTCTTTGATAAATATCGACACCACTTACGAAAAATCCTGCATACGCCCCGGTGACCAGCATATAAATCGGAACATTCTGAGTACCAATTTACAAAGTGGCAGAAATTCTTCAATTAATTAGAAGATTCGTTAACACTATACAACACATACATACATATATACCTTAATTCCAAAGAGACTCAAACAAAATCACTGTTAATTCTACATAAAATAGAGGATATAAGGAAGGTTACCAGCAAGAAGGGCAACATGGAGGTTAAGGCGAGAGGTATTGAAAGACCAATTATTGGTGTGTCCATCAGTTGACTTGAAATAACACGTGGAGTGGAATTTTTGAGAGTACCAAAGGCCACAACGAAGATTTGCAAGTAGGGGAAGCTCCGGCCATAGCTGAGAAATCTCGCCGACGAATATGGAATCCTCGTAGATTGATCGTAGGGCGTTGTAGAGAGTATTTTCGCTTCGTTTTATGGTTCTCGAAGCTTTGTATATGTTCAAATTTGCTGGATTCTCCATTGAAACTGGCGTTGGAAATTTGCGATCTAAACGACTGCTAACGTATTTTATACTAGGACTTTGTGTCCTGAAGGAGTGCAAGTTGGGCTTCTAGTCAAGTCGTTTCGCCCTGGTATTTTGTACGGACATTTGCATCCGTACCACCTTTTTGTGTCACGTTTTAACTTATATTCGCTTTGCAAAAAAATTACAAGCGTAACCACTTTTCGCATAAACTTCAGGCATACGAGCCTGAAGTAATAAAGGCAATCACACAAACTTCAGTATTCTAGGCTTTTTCAAAAACTTCAGCAGAAGTGCTGAAGTTATTTAGTTCATTTGTAAAAATTTCAGCACTAAATAAGCTGAAATTTTGTCCTGGATTAATTAGTTTTGTCATAAACCTTTTTCAAAAACTTCAGCACTTCTGCTGAAGTTATTTAGTTCATTTGTAAAAACTTCAGCAATAAATAAGCTGAAGTTTTGTCCTGGATTAATTAGTTTTGTCATAAAGCTTTTTCAAAAACTTCAGCAGAAGTGCTGAAGTTATTTAGTTCATTTGTAAAAACTTCAGCAATAAATAAGCTGAAGTTTTGTCCTGGATTAATTAGTTTTGTCATAAAGCTTTTTCAAAAACTTCAGCAGAAGTGCTGAAGTTATTTAGTTCATTTGTAAAAATTTCAGCACTAAATAAGATGAAGTTTTGCACAGGCATCAGGAAGGCGGCGCCTGAAGTTGTAAAAATTAAGGTATAGGTTAAATAATTTTGAAACTATGGGTATACGTTAAACGGAGGCGACCAAATAGGGCGCCCCGTGCAATTTCTACATTTTTGAGAGTAGGATCAATTTTTGAGAACAGGGAAAATATGACTAAATTTTTCTACAACTTGGAGATAACCCAAAAAGTTGAATTCACAGCTATTAGATCATGTTCAAAGAGATATGAGCTGAAATGCATTGAGGAGCAATGTGGTTGGATTGTGCGTGCTACCAGAATAAAAAATTCCACACTTTTCAGGGTGATAAAATATCATAACAACCATGAATGTTAAGTTGATGCAAGAAAATCATATCGGAAGCATGCTACATCAAATTTTATAAGTGAACAAATTCTAGAACATGTTCGAGACAAAAAGATAGAGGTTACACCAACCTTTGTAGAGAACTACCAGATTCTTCCTTCATACCTACACATGATGGTGCATAGAAACCCAGGAACGTACACAAGCATAAAAAGAGACGAGCAGAATCGATAAGCAAAACAAATACTAACCATCCGCCTGAAGTTAAAATTCACACCTTATGATTTATTTTTTTGTGTTTCACTGTACAAGTTTTGTTACATGTTCTTTGCTCCTGCGGCATCAATAGCTGGTTGGTCCTACTGTAGACCTGTTATTGCAGTAGATGCAACATTTTTAAAGTCAAAATATCGTGGTGTTCTATTTGTTGTTGTATCAAAGGATGCAAACAATCAAATATTTCATCTATCTTTTGGTGTAGCAGAATCAGAAAACAATGAGGCATACATTTGGTTCTTCGGGGAAATGAGAAAAGCAATTCTAGTCTGTCATGAACTGGTTTTCTTGTCAGATAGAAACCAGTCGATCGCAAATGGGATTAGAAAAGTTTATCCTGAAGCTCACCATGGTATCTGCCTCTATCACTTTGAGAAAAATTTAAAGCAAAGACATGCAAAAGCCACGGTAATAAATCTTTTTCAAAGCGCTGCAAGGTCATACAAACGTGAAGATTTTAATAAGTTAATGTCCCAACTCAAAAGTGTTGACAAGAAAATATACAATTACATAATGGAAGAGCCTCCAGAAAGATGGGCTCGATCGTGGTTCCCATGGCGACGTTATGATATGCTGACAACAAACACTGTAGAATCAATGAATTTCGTGTTACTAAAAGCGAGAGAGATGCCTATTTTAAGAATGTTATATTACATCCAAGAAAAGTTAGGAGAGTGATTTTACGAACGGAAAAAAAAAAGCAAATGAAACTTTTTACAAAGTATCAATATGGGCAGAAGAAGAGATGACTAAGAAGATGGACTTGGCTTGCAAAATGATTGTGAGTATATTATTATTAACTTCAGGATTTACTTTCAGCATGTTTTCTCTATAGCATAATCACTTCTGCTTTTTATATCTGCTACAGTGATTTACTGCTTACATATAAAAAACTTCATACTAGCTTAAGTTTTGTCCCTAGATTCTATAGTTTTGTCGTCATGAGCTTTATGAAAAACTTCAGCAGAAGATGCTGAAGTTAATTAGTTCATTTATAAAAACTTCAGCACCTAACATACTGAAGTTTTGTCCTGGATTCTAAACTTTAGTCGTCGTGAGCTTTATGAAAAACTTCAGCAGAAGATGCTGAAGTTAATTAGCTCATTTGTAAAAACTTCAGCACCCCATGTGCTGAAGTTTTGATTCTATAGTTTTGTAGTCATGAGCTTTATGAAAAACTTCAGCAGAAGTTGCTGAAGTTATTTAGTTCATATGTAAAAACTTCAGCACTCCATGTGCTGAAGTTTTGTCCTGGATTCTATAGTTTTGTTGTCATGATCTTTTTGAAAAACTTCAGCACAAGATGCTGAAGTTAATTAGTTCATTTCTAAAATCTTCAACAATCTGTATGTTGAATATTGTCTTTGATTATTTAGTTAATTAGTTCATTTGTAAATATTTCAGCATATTGTTAAACTTCAGGATTTACTTTCAGCATGTTTTCTCTATAGCATAATAACTTCTGCTTTTTATATCTGCTGCATTGATTTACTGCTTACATATAAAAAACTTCATACTTTTTCTTTTTGAATCAATAATACACTAGTATAGTTTATCTTAATTTTCTATTCCTTCTTAGGTGTTCAACCTTGATTCAATGTTGTTTAGAATAAATAGTGAAGGAATCGAATTCATTGTGGACTTAAAAAAGAGAACTTGTGACTGCTTGAAATTCCAACTTGATGAATTTCCCTGTGCACATGCAATTGCTGCTATTTATAAGAGGTATTTGCAAAAATCGGATTACTGCTCAAAATGGTATTCAAAAGAAACATGGTTCAAAATATATGAAGGACATGTGAATATTGTGGGAGATCAAAAATCATAGGATATTCTCCCAAAAGTAGAATCTGAGATCACAAAACCTCCCGATGTAGAGATTTTACAAGGAAGAAGACAAAAGAATAGGCATATCCCAGCGACTGAATCAGTACCATCGAATCTACCAAATGCAGTCGATGTAAAAAAATTGGGCATAACAGAACAACTTGCTTATCTTCTCCAGCACCTCATCCACATTCCAAGAAACACATTGAAAAATACTCCAACGTTCAATAATTCTTGGTCTGAATTTAGACTTTCATTATTGTATGATATATTTCAAATGTGATTGTTTTCGTACGAATAAAAAAAAACTCTTGCACTCTTTTATATATTGCTGAATTACAAACCACTCATTTTTGTTGCACATGCTTACAGGTTTGGTTGCATTTTAAAAAAGTACACAATGACTTCAGCATAAAATGTTCGAGTTTATAATTTATACACGCTAACTTCAAGTAAGCTAACTTCAACCTTCAAATTTTGAAAAACTTATACACAAAAACATAACAAAGATTTTCATTTATATAAACAACACAAAACATTAACAAAAACAAGGCCATCATAAACATTGAAAAAAACAAAAAGCAGAATCATAAAAATATTAACAAAAAAGCACAGAATAAAACACATAAAAAAGGATTACAAAAACTAAGCATCATCGCCACTATTAGAACAATACTCACACTAATTTTCTTTTTATTTTGTAACTTTGTTTTTCTTTTCCTTGTGTACAAAAATTATAGCTTTTTCTTATTTGGTAGTAGTTGATTTGTATGAAAAAGTGATGACATGAGAAGTATGGAGTGTTGTGATTATGTTTGGGTTATTGTGGTGGTGCTTCCTATCATATATTGAGTGCTTGGGGGTTAAATTGTTCAATGCCCACCACATGTTTGTAAAAATGCCCCATTGGAGGGAGTTAATGTGACCAATTTTGTGGTGAAGTCTGAATAACCACAGTTGGGTCACCCTGTTTTACTGAGCTAATACTGTGGTCTTTGTAGGTACCATGCCTCCACGCAAGCGTCAAGCCACAAGCTCCTCTTCGAGCCGACCGACAGGAGCCTCCACAAGAGGAAGGCCCCAAAAATCAGTTGACTCGAGGCCTTTCAATAGCCACAAGTTTGTCTCAGCACAAATTCGCTGAAAAAGAAGATAAGTCAGTTGTACCTGAGCAGGCCATGGATCCTAAAGCCATCAGGATGAACTATCCTAGAATGTATGAGGTGTTCATGCAGCGTCGCCTGGATGTTTCCTTTGAGGAGACCGATGTGTCCAATGCCATGATTGTCCGGGAATTTTATGCCAATGCTCCAGAGCACAAAAATTATGTGGTAACAGTGCGGAGGAGGCAGGTCAATGCCTCAGTGGAGAACATTCGGACAATGTACAGGCTACCTGCACTACCAGAGGGGTATATGGATGCCTACCAAGCCTATGGCAAAAATTGGTCTACCTGGGATAGGTTCACCCCAACCATCTGTCGACCGGGCGTCGCGTTGAAATGGTA
>ML296506.1:0-74445 GCA_005239495.1 Nicotiana undulata
AACGCATAACGCACCCAGGGATCGCAGATCGCAACAGAAAGATAGGACAATTTCAAGAGCTAATATGCGGTCGATTATGCAACCGCATAACTCACATCCGAGCCGCATAATTAACCACAGAATCCCTGGTGCCTGAAGCTGCCTCGAGAATGCGATGTCAATCTGCGGTCGCACATCAACAATGCGAATCGCAAATCAACAATGTGGTGACGACCATGAGACTAGGGTTTAGAGATGCGATGAGAACGTGAAGGATGCGAACCGCATTCCTGTTATGCGACAGGATGCGATCGCATAACCTGTCTGCAGGGGCATTTTTGTCCGTGTTTTACCCGACCTTTGGCCCACTATAAAAGGATTTACTTGGGTTTTGTGGGTCATTCTTGTCTAGTCTTTGAAGAACATTCATCTATTAGAATATTCTCTCTTTTTGGAAGCACTATAACTTCATTCTTGGTTTGTAATCATTCATGACACTTAATACTCTTAGTTTTTTGTCATTTATTATGAGTAGCTAGCTTTAAATACTAAGGTTGTGGACCCTAAATGGGTGTTATGTATTTGGGTATTTAATATTGAATATATGCATAATGGGTTGTTGATATTTATTTACTCTTCATTGTATATTTATTGTTAGTGGTTGCAAACATTAACTTATGCCATAAATTCTTTCTTAGCTTGGAAAAGTGGGTTAGAATTGGTAAGAGTAAATATCAAAGACTCAAGGCTTTAAACCTTGTTTAATAGAATCACTTAGGGATAAGATGGTTTTATTTGTCATAAAGTGATATGGGTTTTATTGCAACCCTTTTATATTTGGCAAAATTATAAAGAGGAAATACTACTCTATTATTGAAAAATATTGGGTAGTCATCTAGAAATCAATTGCATATCAAGAACTTCCCATTAGAAATATATCATATTAATACCCATTTGCATTACACGTCATTAGAAGGGGACACAACCTTGGTTAACTTAATCATATTAATTACAACTTTAATTAATTCTCATTGCTACTACTTCTATTAGATTACTACACAACCAACCCCCATATTCCCGTTTACTAATGGAATGGAATTATGATTTGGGTTAAGAATCACACTATCAAAGTAACATTTTCACACCTATTCCCTGTGGGATTCGACCCCAACCTCGTTGGGTTATTATATTTGATTTCGACCGCTTTACACTATTTTAAAGTGTAATTTGAGCGTATCAGGGCCCGCTTGGTCCAAACCCGAAATTCAGACCAAAACCCGATTACCCATTCACCCCCGAGCCCGGATATATAAATAGTTTTGGAATCCGACCTCAATTTGAGGTCTTAATCCCCAAATTTCAATATTCTTAGGTTTTACCCAAAATTTCCAATTCCACCATGAAAACCCTAGATTCTAGGATGCAATCTTGCAAAAAGAAGTTAAGAAGTAAAGAAAATGAGTTAGAAATCACTTACAAATATTTTGGAAAAGAAAGTGTGTTTGGAGAATCGCCTCTTATGTCTTTAGGTTTTGAAAAAAATGAGAAATAACTGAAAATTCCGTTTAAATATACCCCTTTCAAGCCTCCACCGTGGACCGCGAAAAAGGGACCGCGGCCGCGAAGCTTACCGCAGACCGCACAAGGACGACCGCGGTCGCGAAGCCCCACCGCGGACCGCACAAGGGCGACCGCGGTCGCGAAGCTTTCACCGCGGACCGCGCTAAGGCGACCGCGGGCCACACTGGCGGGTTCAAAGATTGCACTTCTCTGAACCTGTCGCGAGGCTCCACCGCGGACCACACAAAGGCGACCGCGGATCGCACTGGCGGGTTTAGAGATTTGTGCATCTCTGAACCTGCAACAACCTGTTCTAAGTCTAAAACACCCAGGACCTACCCGAAACTCACCCGAGCCCTCGAAACTCCAAACCAAATGTGCACACAACCTCAAAAACATCCTACGGACTTTTTCGTGTAATCAAATCACCAAAATAACATCATAAACATCAAATCAAACCTCAAAATCAATGAAATTTCTCTAAACCTTTTTAAACATCAAATTTTGCATTATTGATCGGGATCACGTCCAACCAAGTCCGTTTCTTACCAACATTGACAGATAACACATATAAATCATATCAGACCTGTACCGGGCCCCGGAACCAAGATACGGGCCCGATACCACAGGTTTCACATCAAGTTCCATTTTCAAAGACCTTTATATTTTTCAGAAAATAATTTTCTTTAAAAATTCATTTCTCGGACTTGGGACCTCGGAATTCGATTCCGGGCACACGCCTAAGTCCCATAATTTCCTACGGACCCTTCGGGACCGTCAAATCACGGGTCCGGGTCCGTTTACCAAAAATATTGACCAAAGTCAACCTTACTCAATTTTCAACACAAAGATTTTGTTTTCATCAATTTTTCACATAACAGCTTCCCGACTACACGACACAAATCGAGGTGAGGTAGAAAGAGGTTCTCATGACCTCGGAACATAGATTTAGCTAGAAATACACGGGATGACCTTTTGTGTCATCACAATCTTCACCTCTAAAACAAACGTTCGTCCTCGAACGGACATAGAAAGATACCTGAATCGGGGAAAAAATGAGGATATCTACTCCGCATATCGGACTCGGACTCCCAAGTAGCTGCCTCAACAGGCTGCCTTCTCCACTGAACACGAACCGAAGGATTACTCTTCGATCTCAACTGACGAACCTGCCGAGCTAATATGGCTACCGGCTCCTCCTCATAAATCAAATCCTTGTCCATCTGGACACTGATGAAATCAAGTACATGAGAGGGATCGACAACAAACTTCCGAAGCATAGATACATGAAACACCGGATGCACGGCTGATAAACTCGGTGGTAAAGCAAGTTTGTAGGCCACCTCTCCTACCTTCTCAAGAATCTCAACGGAACCAATGTACCTAGGGCTCAACTTGCCCTTCTTCCCGAATCTCATCACGCCCTTTATTGGCGACACCCGAAGCAATACCCTGTCACCAACCATGAATGCCACATCACGAACTCTACGGTCTGCATAACTCTTCTGCCTGGACTGAGCTGTGCGAAGTCTATCCTGAATGATCTTCACCTTGTCCATGGCGTCCTGAACTAATTCCGAACCCAACAACCTAGCCTCTCCCGGCTCGAACCACCCGACTGGCGACCGACACCGCCTACCATACAACGCCTCATAAGGAGCCATCTGAATGCTCGACTGGTAGCTTTTGTTGTAGGAAAACTCAGCTAAAGGCAAAAACTGGTCCCATGAACCTCCAAAATCAATGACGCATGCTCGCAACATATCCTTCAAAATCTGAATGGTACGCTCAAAATGTCCGTCCGTGTGAGGATGAAATGCTGTGCTCATCTCGACCCGTGTGTCCAACTCACGCTGAAATACTCTCCAGAAATGGGAGGTAAATTGAGTACCTCAGTCAGAAATAATAGATACGGGCACACCATGCAGGCGAACTATCTCCCTGATATAGATTTTTGCCAAATTCTCTGAAGAATACGAAACTAATACAGGAATGAAGTGTGCTGACTTGGTCAGCCTATCCACAATGACCCACACCACATCAAACATCCTCTGAGTCCGTGGGAGTCCAACTACGAAATCCATGGGAACACGCTCCCACTTCCACTCGGGAAGCGCAATCTGCTGCATCAAACCACCGGGTCTCTAGTGCTCGTACTTAACCTGGTGACAGTTCAAGCACCGAGCTACATATGCCACAATGTATTTCTTCATCCTCCGCCACCAATAATGCTGCCGCAAGTCCTGGTACATCTTTGTGGCGCCTGGATGAATGGAATACCGGGAACTATGGTCCTCCTGTAAGATCAACTCACGAATACCATCAATATCAGGCACACAAATACGACCCTGCATCCTCAAGACCCCATCATCTTCAATGGTAACCTGCTTGGCACCTCCGTGCCAGACTGTATCTCTAAGAACACATAAATGACGATCATTATACTGCCGGTCTCGAATATGATCAAACAATGAAGAACGGGCCGCCGTATAAGCCAAAACACTGCCATCCTCTGAAATATCCAATCTCATGAATCGATTGGCCAATGCATGAGCATCTAAAGCAAGCAGCCGCTCCCCGACCGGTATATAAGCAAGACTACCTATGCTGGCTGACTTCCGGCTCAAAGCATCGACCACCATATTGGCCTTTCCCGGATGATATAAGATGGTAATGTCATAATCCTTCAGCAGCTCTAACCATCTTCTCTGCCTCATATTCAACTCTTTCTGCTTGAACAGATACTGTAAACTCTTATGATTAGTGAACACCTCACAGGACACACCATAGAGATAATGCCTCCAAATCTTCAACGCATGAACAATGGCTGCTAACTCCAAATCGTGAACTAGATAGTTCTTTTCGTGAATCTTCAACTGACGAGAAGCATAGGCTATAACCTTGCCATCCTGCATCAACACCGCACCTAGTCCAACCCGTGAAGCATCACAATACACGGTATATGGCCCTGAACCTGTGGGCAAAACTAAAATCGGTGTCGTGGTCAAGGCTGTCTTGAGCTTCTGAAAGCTCGCCTCACACTCATCAGACCACCTGAACTGGGCACCCTTCTGAGTCAACTTGGTCATTGGGTCGCAATAGATGAAAAACCCTCCACAAATCGACGATAGTAACCTGCTAAGCCTAAGAAGATTCGAATCTCTGTAGCTGAGGTGGGTCTAGGCCAATCTTTGACTGCTGAAACCTTCTTGGGATCCACCTGAATCCCCTCTGCCGAAACCACATGACCCAAGAATTCTACCGAACTCAACCAGAACTCACACTTGGAGAATTTGGCATACAACTGACTATCCTTCAGAGTCTGGAGGACGACTCAAAGGTGCTGCTCATGCTCCTCTCGGCTACGGGAGTAAATCAAAATATCATCAACGAAGATTATACCAAACGAGTTCAAATAGGGTCTGAACACTCGGTTTATCAACTCCATAAAAGTAGCTGGGGCATTTGTCAACCCAAATGACATCACCAAGAACTCATAATGCCCATACCAATTGCGGAAAGTTGTCTTAGGGACATCAGACGCCTTAATCCTCAACTGGTGGTAACCAGATCTCAAATCAAGCTTGGAAAACACTGAAGCACTCTGAAGATGGTCGAATAAATCATCAATCCTCGGCAAAGGATACTTATTCTTGATGGTAACCTTGTTCAATTGCCGGTAGTCAATACAAATTCTCATTGAGCCATCTTTCTTCTTAACAAACAACACTGGGGCACCCCAAAGATAAACACTAAGCCTGATGAAGCCTTTATTAAGCAAGTCCTGAATCTGATCCTTCAACTCCTTCAGCTCTGGCAGGGCCATACGATATGGCGGTGTAGAAATGGGTTGAGTTCCCAGAGCCAAATCAATGCAAAAGTCAACATCCCTGTCGGGTGGCATACTTGGCAAGTCAGCAGGGAAAACCTCTGGAAACTCACGAACAATGGGCACGGACTCCATGGGAGGAACCTCGGCACTAGAATCACGAACACAAGCCATATAGGCTAAACAACCCTTCTCGGACATGCGTCGAGCCTTCATATATGATATGACTCTACCGGAAGAGTGACTAGGAGTCCCGCTCCACTCCAATAGAGGTACTCCTGGTAAGGCCAAGGTCACAGTCTTGGCATGACAGTCCAAAATTGTATGGTAGGGAGATAACCAACCCATACCCAAGATGACATCGAAATCGACCATATCAAGAAGCAAAAGATCTACACGGGTCTCAAGACCACCTATAACCACTATACACAACCGATAGACTCGATCTACCACAATAGAGTCACCCACCGGCGTAGATACATATATATAAGTACTTAGGGAATCGCGGGGCATAATTAGATAAGGGGCAAAATATGAAGACACATAGGAGAATGTAGACCTCGGATCAAACAAAACTTAAGCATCTCTACTACAAACTGAAACCGTACCTGTAATGACTACATCAGAGGACTCAGCCTCAGGCCTGGCAGGAATAACATAGCATCGGGGTGGAGCCCCTCCAACCTGAACATTTCTGGGTCGACCTACTGCGGGATGAACCCTACCTCTCATAGCCTGACCTCCACCTCTAACTGTCTGGTCTCCACCTCTGGAACCTCGACCTCCACCCCTAGCTGTCCGAGGGGGCGGGGGTGCACCTGGTGCTGGAATCGTAGCACGGGAACCCGGATGCTGAGAGCTACTAGAAGCTTGGGGGCAATATATAACATTGTGCCCCGAAACACCACAAGAGTAACAAGACCTCTGCTGCTGAGATTGCTGGCCCTATAACTGTTACTGTCGACCAGAATGACCACCCTGGAAGCTCTGAAGCGGCAGTGCACTGATAGGAACTGGTGGTGCACTGAGAGGAACTGGCGGTGCACTACGGGATACTTGAAGTGCCGACTGGTATGGTCTAGGAGGATGACCTCGGCCAAAAGAATCTCTGCCTCCAGATGAGGCACCACTGAATCGGCCGAAGTGACGAGGTCTCTTGTCAGACCCCTGACCACTGCCCTGTGATAAGACCATATCGATACGCCTGGCCACATTGGCCGCCTTTACCTGACTCTCTGGCCATCTGGAGTCTAATAGGCTGAGCTAGCCCCTCAATAAACCTCCTCACCCTCTCTCGATCTCTGGGGAGTATCATGATAGCATGTCGGGCCAAAGTGATGAACCTGGTCTCATATTGTGTAACAGTCATAGATCCCTGCTAGAGACGCTTAAACTGCCTCCGAAGATCCTCTCTCTGAGTAACTGGCAAAAACTTTTCCAAGAACAACTCGGAGAACTGAGCCCAAGACAACGGCAAAGATCCATCTGGCATGGTCAAACAAAAATCCCTCCACCAAGTCTTGGCGGTACCAAAAAGACGGAATGTAGCAAAATCAACCCCATGGTCTCTACGATCCCCATGTTCCGAAGAACCTCATAGCAACTGTCCAAGTAATCCTAGGGATCCTCTGATGGTGCACCAGTAAAAATAGTGGGAAACAACTTGGTGAACCGATCCAATCTCCACAAAGCATCGGCAGACATGGCTGCTCCCTCAGCTGCCTGTGCCACAATACCCGGCTGAGCTGCTCCAGCTGCCTGAGGTGCTGGAGTCTGGAACTGATAAGCTAACTGCTCTGGCGTGCAGGTAGCAGGAGTCTGGGGCCCTCCCCCAGCCTGAGAGATGGATGGTGCTGTAGGAAGAAGACCGGCCTGAGCCACGCTCTCCATAAGGCCCACCAAGCAGACCAGAGCGTCCTGAAGGACTGGGGTGGCAATGAACCCCTCTGGGACCTGAGCTGGTCCGACCGAAATTGTCCGAGAAGGGATCTCCTCAGCAACCCCTAGCTGGGGATCCTCTACTGGGGCTGCTGCTCTGGGCTGAGCCCTGGCTCTGCCTCGGCCTCTAGCACGACCTCGGCCTCTGGTAGGAGCTGCAACATGAGGATCGGGCTGCTGATCGGTAGATGAGGAAGCACGCGTTCTCGCCATCTGCGAGAGAATAGAATAGAGATTTAGTCAGCATTCAGAACTCGAATCGCACGACAAAGAAGAAAAGATGTGAAGTTATTCCTAACTTTGCAGCCTCTGGGGGATAAGTATAGACGTCTCTGTACCGATCCCTCAGACTCTACCAAGTTGTCCATGAATTGTGAGACCTAAGAAACCAAGTGCTCTGATACCAACTTGTCACGACCCGAAATCCCACCTTCAGGCCGTGATGCCGTCTAACGTTGAACCCGCTAGACAAGCCAACATTCCAATTATTAAATTTATATCTTTATCATAGACAATGGAAATAACAATGATAAACTAGAACAATTATAACTAGAAGTGCGGAAGATAAGAAATTCAACAACTTAAATAATAAATCTTATGACATTTCCTTAAATACACCCCCAAAACTGGTATCACGATCTCACAGACAGACTAAGATCTACTAAAATAAAGGCAGGAAATAAATGTGCACAACTGTCTTGGAAATACATGAAAAGACAGAAAAGAAAGATAAGGGAGGTGACGCTAAGGCCCGCGAACATCTGCGGGACTACCTCAGTGTCGCCTGTGGACTGAAGGATACTCCCTCGATCAATGCTCACTGGGTCTGGTTCTGAAATTTGCACAACATAAAGAAGTGCAGGTGTAACATCAGTACAACCAACCCCATGTACTAACTAAGTACCGAGCCTAACCTCGGCGAAGTAGTGACGAGGCTAGGACACGACCAATAAGAAACACCTGTGCAATTCAATAACATATACAAAAATAAAGGCAGAATTAAACAATTAAGTATGAAAGCTGGGGAGATCATGCTGGGGACATGGGAATAACAATCTCTGAATCACAGGACAAAGAAACAACTAAGTATCACAGAGTATAACAGCATGAAGTAAATGCATAGACAAACAAGTACACAGCATCACCCTTCGTGCTTTACTCTCATCCTCACCAAAACAAGTGCACGACATCACCCTTTGTTCTTTTACTCTCATCCTCACAATGCAATGAATAAATGAAATGGCATGATCCTTCGTGCTTTTAAATAATAAAACATGGCACGACATCACCCTTCGTGCTTTTACTCTCATACTCACGATGCAATGAATAAATAAAACGGCACGGCATGATCCTTCGTGCATATAAGTAATAAAAACATGGCACGGCATCACCCTTCGTGTTTTTACTCTCATCCTTACAATGCAATGAATAAATGAAATGGCATGGAATCACCCTTTGTGATTTAGACTCTTCCTCACCCAAACAACATCAATCAAGAACAACAATTTGGCAAGGATAATCCACAACATAACCATAATTCACATCATCCCGGCAAGGGAACAAAACAGAAATATCACCGTTCCAGGAAGGGACACAGCTATAACCAATCTCTCAAAAATGGCATAACTTAACAAAATAATCCTCAACCGAACAACAATTCAAGGTGTTAACATCCAAGTATTTCCAACAATTGAATAACCTTCCAAAATGAAATCTACTTCAAGTCACAGTGAATATCGAAGAAAAACGCGTATATACCATAGAAACCGACTCACGGGCATGCTTGACAACAATGCATAGGTACTCGTCACCTCACCTATACATTGAACATGGAATAAACACGTAGCACATATGACTCAACACCTATTCCCTCAAGCTACGGTTAGGCCAAATACTTACCACGATGCCACGAACACAATTCAAGCCTCAACTACCGCTTTACCTCTTGATTCCCCTGTCAACTCGTTCGTATCTAGTCACAAGTTGCTTAATTATATCAATAAATGCTAAATGAATCAATTCTAATGCATGGAAATAAGTTTTCTAAGGTTTTCCCCAAAAGTCAAAAATCGACCCCGGGCTTGCTTGGTCCAAACCCGAAATTTGGACCAAAACCCGATTATCCATTCACCCCCAAGCACGGATATATAAATGGTTTTGGAATTCGATCTCAATTTGAGGTCTAAATCCCCAAATTTATATATTCATAGGTTTTACCCAAAATTCCCAATTCCACCATGAAAACCCTAGATTCTAGGATGAAATCTTGTAAAGAAGTTAAGAAGTAAAGAAAATGAGTTAGAAATCACTTACAAATATTTTGGAAAAGAAAGTGTGTTTGGAAAATCGCCTCTTATGTTTTTAGGTTTTGAAAAAATGAGAAATAACTGAAAATCCCGTTTAAATATACCCCCTTCAGGCCTCCACTGCGGACCGCGAAAAAGGGACTGCGCTTACCGTGGACTGCACAAGGACGACCACGTTCGCGGAGCCCCACCGCGGACCGCACAAAGATGACCACGGTCGCGAAGCTCCACCGCGGACCGCGCTGGCGGGTTCAGAGATCTGTGCATCTCTGAACCTGCAACAACCTGTTCTAAGTATAAAACACTCGGGACCTACCCGAAACTCACCCGAGCCCTCGAAACTCCAAACCAAATGTGCACACAACCTCAAAAATATCGTACGGACTTATTCGTGTAATCAAATCACCAAAATAACATCATAAACATCAAATCAAACCTCAAAATCAATGAAATTTCTCTAAACCTCTTTAAACATCAAAGTTTGCATTATTGATCCGGATCATGTCCAACCAAGTATGTTTCTTACCAACATTCACAAATAATACATATAAATCATATCGGACCTGTACCGGGATCCGGAACCAAGATACGGGCCCGATACCACAGGTTTCACATCAATTTCCATTTTCAAAGACCTTTATATTTTTCAGATAACAATTTTCTTTAAATCCGGGAACACGCCCAAGTCCCATAATTTCCTACGAACCCTTCGGGACCGTCAAATCACGGGTCCGGGTCTGTTTACCAAAAATATTGACCAAAGTCAACCTTACTCAATTTTGAACACAAAGATTTTGTTTTCATCAAGTTTTCACATAACGGCTTCCCGGCTACATGCCCGGGTTGTGCACACAAATAGAGGTGAGGTAGAAAGAGGTTCTCATGACCTTGGAACATAGATTAGCTAGAAATACATGAGATGACCTTTTGGGTCATCACACCCTTTGACCCTTGTAACATTGTGAGCTTATTACATTGTATACTCGACGGATCTTTTGATGTCCTTTCTTGCCTATAATTATCTGTAGTTACTTACCTGTACGCCCTTGTGCTTGTAGGTTGCTTCTGAACTGATATTTTGATTGTCTTCACAATGGAACTCTCCTTTATTTCCGTAACACTCATACGGTATCTTTAACTACCCCAACTCCTATCTGAATATTTCTCAAGGTCAAGATTCCATATCTGCGAGACTGAATTCCCCATGTTGGGGTACACTCTGTTTATCTTGCACAATCTATTGATTTGTCTGTATCCTCTTGTATAGTCATACTAGGCCGTTCTTGAATCAACTACTAACTACTCCTTGGCCCATTCTCATATTAATATTCCACGTAATATTTCTTGTGTCATTTACTTTGTCTTAACTTACGTCCCGCATTGGCTCCTTATCTATAAATAACATCTCGGAAAGAAACCCTTACTTCCTATCCTTGATGTCGTGTTTGAAATAATATTCTGGAATCATAGCATATCAGTAGGATTTGAGTAAGTGCAATATCATCCCTTTCTCATTTTTATCGCATTTTCCTTTACCTTTCAATAGTTACTAGAACCACTTAATTCTGACTTAGTGCCACATCACTCCTTATTCCCCCCTTAAGGGGAGTACTAAGGTTTAGAGCTACGACGATCTACCTTTAGATGTTTTACCTCTTCATCTTCAGCATCTTTTCACATCATCGATGACCCTTACTCGCCTTGCGGTAATCTTTTTGTACCAATGATAACAAAAATTTCTTAATCACAAGGGTGACACTTAGTGTAACTAGCACACATATTCCCTTAAGCTTAAATTTTCTCACATTGCTTGCTTTAGGGAAGCGTCTTCCTAAATGACTATTCTTTGAATTTCTCATGAATCTTCTGTTTTCCTTTCTACTATCGCCGGAATGAAATCTAAAAGTCTCATGATGCCGACTATTATCCAATCACTCAGCCCCTAATTCATGTTTAGTTTATCTTGTTCACCAGCCCATACTGATTTTTATTATTCTGGGGTCTAACTTTTCCTTCCAATAGTTGCGTTGGAGTCACGAATTTATTTCTGGAAATGAGGATATGACTTTATGACCTATACTCTTTTGTTGTCTCAAGGCCTTTCACCTCTCGTCTTTTTCTTTACTTGAATATAGACTTTGTAATACTGTCATATTTTTGATCTACCGTTGTCATCCATGTATCACATCTTACTCATAATGCTTTATTAAATCTCTTCTTATTTCCCGCTAACTTCTATGTTTATCACTTTATTTTGAAAACTCGAACAAGACATCGTTTTGCTTCTAGCTCCCCTTGCTCCATCCACTAGCTCTTCGGGTTGCCTAATATTCTTTGTTTACTAGGACAGGACCCATGCTAAGGTAATATTTATCCCTTCTAGGCTTCCAGTGCCTATCTTTGTAATTTTTTTTTGAACATTAATATTCATATCTAGCTATACTATTCAGAGTGCACCATCTGGGTGTCTCACAAGGAGATCTATTAGTAAATTTACAATGTCATTCGGAAATGTCAACTAACGCAAGCAATCCATTCACCGTTTTGGGTTAATCTAACCCCAACCGGATAATAATAACCCGTCCTTCTATTAAACTATATCTGTTAGCTCCTATAGGGCATAATTGAGATTGGTGTGGCCGATTGTACATACCTATGTTACTGTTGAGGGTAACTCAAAATGCTTATATCTCTCTTCCTAAATGGTAAATAATGATAATCTTCATTAACTGGGTACCTCGTACCCTTCTTCACCTTGCTTCTTTTACTTGCTGAAACTTGTGTATACCCTCCGATTATGTTATTTTGTTTTACCGTAAGAGTAGATAAGTATTCGTGCCTTAAAGCTCCTTGTCAAGAACCTTACACCTTTTAGTACACGCATGATCTGCTAAAGACCTCAAATTTACTCATCATAAGCATGATGCAAAATCGAGTTCCTATGACGCAACACTTCCACAGCTATATCTCTTAACAACCGTCTTTTTGAATGTAGGCATCATTGTATTACGAATAAGATAGAGTTCCGAAAATTGAGTCCTTACAACTGAGCTCTACCACACGATCTGGAGTAAGAAGAAAGAGTGGCAGTCCTAAATGCCTTGTAGCCTCCTGCTTATAAGCGTGGTGCACAACACACCCATACAAAAGACTCTACTAGACACGGCTTGTAGACTCTCTAGGACAGAACTGCTTTGATACCACTTTTGTTACGCCCCGAACCTGGGATGCGAGACCGGCACCCGGCGCCTCACCTATCCTTACGTACTGACTTGCGACTAAGAGACTCTGAACATATATTGTCATACTTTGGCCATGGGCCACATTGCAAGACAATTTGCGAACGCTGACTAAACATCAATATAAAGCTGAGCCGACAAGGCCGACATAACTTCTACAACTGGCAAACCAATAAAATATACATATAAGGCTTACAAGCCCGACATACTGCACTAACTGACAGGATATGTGTACAAGCCTCTACTGATGGATGTACTGTGATCGAAATAGGGCCCCGACCTATCCATAACATATATCTAAATATATACACAAGATGTACATAAAACTCTAGACCCGACAACTCGGAAGGATGCTGAGCTTACCGATCAAGCTGAACTCGGGAAACACCTACTGATGAGGTCTACTCGTTTGTTTGTCTGAATCTACACGCATGAAATGCAACGTCCCCAGCAAAAGGGGCGTCAATACGAAATAATGTACCGAGTATGTGAGGCAATAGAATAACTGAAAGTTGAAACTGAACTGATAATATAATAATTGATAGTAATTGGGAGTCAAATATAATCTGAAGATATGCTTACTTGCTGATACTGACTCAACTCTCTCAATATAGTAAGTAAAATAGTTGTCCGGCCTTATATGGCTCGGTATATATAACTGCTCTACCGTAGTAGGCTCGTTCATAGGCGCTCAGACATACTAGGCTCTGTATCTCAGCCATTCTGGGTTCGCTCATAGGCGCTCGACCATAGTAGACTCGGTATATAACTTACAATCTGATCAGAGGTTGCCCAATAGGGGACTGCCCACCGATTATAGCTCGATGGTGGTGAAAATACTGTAATACTGTATATATATAGACCCTCTGCTCTCTTGGCTAGAAGAATACAATATTTAATTGAATATAAAATCATGATAAGGAAAAATACTGTAACTTATGAGACTAGGACAATGTGTATAAATTCGGGAGTATGAATTTCTCTTTATGCCTCGTTATCAAACATATGTAATTACGAGATCATGCTAAAATAAAGGAAGGGCTTAACCGTAATATACCTGAGCCGATTCTCTTGACAATCCCTCTAACATACGTCAATTGCGACAACACGAACGACGGATCGAAGTAAAGAAACATCCGTATGATATTCTTGAGAAAGATTGCACCGTACTCCCTTAAAATTGCAAAATGTCACGTTGCTAAGATTCAATCTCGTATGAATTATTGAAACAATCACGTTGCCATTCCAAAATATGTGTGATATTTTGTTGAACATTCCTTTTCTCACTTTATAGAGACATAAACATCTCCTTAAGATATGAACAATTCAATTTTAGAAAGATTATCTTTTAACCTTTAGGTGGGCCCCACTTCTTTGGGATGACTAAGCCATTAACACCCTAACTTTGCCACCTTTAAATGTGTATTAAGACTCACTTTAACCAAGACTCATTGGCTGCCACGTTTGGAGTTCAAGAATTACCCAAAATGTCTTAATTACTTAATTAGCTTAATTAGTTTCCCATTAAAAATTCATAATTACCCAATTATTCATGTAATTAAGAATTATCTCAGATTACTTAAAATACTACTCATTTTGAACACACTTTATACACCTTACTATCATAGTTATGTGGTACCTTGTATGGAACTAGTCCATAAATATCGGGTATAGTTCAGACTGTATTTTATCCCAAATTGTAAAACTTCAACGAAACTCGTTTTCTTCGATTCACATACCCTCTCACCTTCTCGAATTAACTTATCACTTGTTTGAAATAGCATAATCTTTATAATCCCAAAACAATCTCATTCCCGAAATTACGGCGATTAACTTAGGATAAAACATTAACATATGAAAATGCGGGATGTAACATCTCATTTCCGAGCTTTCATCAATTTACTTATGGTATATTTTCACGTACGAAAACATGGGGTGTAACAAAATGATCTTTGAACTTTCAATTCCATAACTCGTGCCGAAACATATCAAATCATCCTAGAATAAACCCAAATTTTGCAACAAGTCCCAAATGACACGGCGAAGCTATTTCAATTCCCAGAACCACAATTTGAATCCGATATCCTCAAGGTCAACTTCCAGTCAAACTTATGAACTTTCCAAACCTTCAAATTTTCAATTTTTGCCAACTTGTGCCGAAACCTTCTAGAAACATCCAAATGCAATTCCGGGCATACGCCCCGAGTCCAAAATCACCATCCGGACCTTATAGAACAATTAAAACTCCGGTCCGGGGCCAAATTCACAAAACGTCAAACTTGGTCAATTCTTTCAACCTAAAGCTTCAACAATGAAATTCATTCTTCAAAACCGATTCAGAATAACCTGAAAACCAAAATCGACGATTCACATAAGTCATAATAATCATACGGGCTACTCATGCCCGTAAACTACTGAGCGAAATTCAAATGCTTAAAACGACCGATCGAGTCGTTACAATCATTTATCCATTTTTTACGAAAATAAATTATTTGCGCAAAAATTTCATTTTCATCACTTATCGAGAATCAGATTCTTAAAGATATTTCCATCTTTAAAATAGTTGCAGTAGTTAGCTAAGAATAAGATGTTCAATTCGAATCCTGGAGAAAATAGTAATTAAAATCTCAATCCATGAAACTATATCAATGCTGGAATTCACACTTTTCATATTTTTGAATCATGAAAAATCTCTACTATCATATATACATGATTGAAATATATCTGAAAACCAGGAAAAAAAATTGAATCAATAGCGATGAAAATACTAAGTAACATCATATACATACCCATTGATAAAAGTTCTGAGAAGGCCATACATAGAGAAGAAAATACAAAATCTAGCAAATAAGAACAAAAAGAAAGTCAGTCTACATCCAAAAGAATCCACAAGAGTGTCTTCACATATTTACCAGTTGGCTCCATTAGTCTCTAACTTTAAACCTTTGCAAACAAAATAATAACATGAAAGATGCTGCTAATATGATAATCTCAAGGATTTGTTGTTTGGCTTTTAGGCTTATGAATTGTGATACATATAAGCATAAATAGAGGAATACATATAATCATGTCATTAACTTACACATTAAAGTTTTGGAGGTTATGTAAAGCCCCGACGGTCTTTTCGAGAGTTATAACCCTGTTTTTCCTATTTCTGTTTCCTTTTGTGTTCTTCAACTATATTATGATATATCAGATTAGTTGGTTCGAGTCCGGAGTGGTTTCGGAGTGAATTGAGACACTTAGTCTCTTTATTAGAAGCTTAAGTTCGAAAAGTCAACCGGATGTTGACTTCTGTGCAAACAATCTCGGATTTGAATTTTGATGGTTCCGTAAGCTCCATTAGGTTATTTTGGACTTAGGAGCGCGCCCGGAATGTGATTTGGAGGTCCGTAGTGGAATTAGGCTTGAATTGGCGAAAGTTGAAAATTTGGCAATGTTGGTCGACAGTGGAAAATTTGATATCGGGGTCGGAATGAATTTCCGGAATGTTGGAGTAGGTTTGTGTTGTCATTTATGACGTGTGTGTAAAATTTGAGGTCATTCGGACGAGGTTTGATAGGTTTCGGCGTTGTTTGGGGAATTCGAAAGTTTAGAAGTTAATTAGGTTTGAATCCGTGTGTGATTCGTGTTTTTGATGTTATTTGAGGTGGTTTGAGGATTCGACTAAGTTCGTATGATGTTTTGGGACTTGACGGTATGTTTTGTTGAGGTCCCAGGGCCTCGGGTGAGTTTCGGGTGGTTAACGGATCGTTTTTGGACTTTGCAAAATGGCTGATAGCTGCTGGTGTAATTTACAGGTTTCCTTATACACGATTGCGTGGGTAGGTCCGAGATCGCGTGGGCTTGTTTGGGGCAGACATGAGTTTTGGCCTATGCGTTCACGAAGAGATGTACGCGTTCGCGTAGGTTTGGCTAGGCTATGCATCGCGAACGCATGGGCAATGTCGCGTTAGCGAAGAGGAGAAGAGGCAACAGGGTGTCACACATTTGTGCTTTGCAATTGCGTGAGGTGAGACGCGACCGCGTAGGTTGGAGGAAGCTGGGGTACGCGTTCGTGTGGAGATCTCTGCGTTCGCGTAAGGTAAGTTGAGGGGGCAGTATATTTTGTGTTTCGCGATCACGAGGCATTTTTCGCGATCGCGATTAAGGAGAACTGGGCAGAAGATTTAAATGTTCAAAACGAGGGCTTGAGTTCATAACATAAGAATTTATTTCAGAGCTCGGTGGGAGGCGATTGTTGAAGATATTTTCACGTGGGTGTTTGGGTAAGTGATTCTCACTCAGTTTTGACTAAGTGATTATAACCTTAATTTCATCATTTAATTTGTGATTTGGGATGGAAAATTAGGGAAAAAGCGGAAGAGTTCTTGAGATGGAATTATGAGGTTTTAAAGGGGATTTTGTTGTCGGATTTGGGAAAATTTGGTATGATTAGACTCGTGAGTGAATGGGCTTTCGAGTTTTATGACTTTTGTCTGATTCCGAGATGTGGGTCCAGGGGTCAGGTTCAAGCCAATTTCGAGTTTTGAGTCTAATTTAGTAGTTTTCTTGTGGAATTGATTCCTTTAGCATATATTACTGGTATTGTACTGGTTGTGTCTAGATTCGGAGAATTTGGAGGCCGAATCGAGAGGCAAGAGCATTGCAGAGTAGTGATTTTCTCGGATTGAGGTAAGTAACGGTCTTAAATTTGGTCTTGAGGGTACGAAACCCTGAGAAATTCATATGATGTGGATATTTAGAGGTGACGCGCATACTAGGTGACGGGCGTGCGAGCGTGCACCGTATAGGATTGAGACTTGGTCCATCCCCGGAGACTGTAAAGTCGAATAGCCCGTTGTTATTACCTGTTCATCTTGTTTTTGAGTTATTGATTGTATTATATGTCATGCTTAGGATATATGATTTGTTGAATTGACTGCTAAATGGCTGTCTTGTACTCAATCACCATTTGCTTATGCATTATATTTCAGCTCTCTCTCGTGTCTTGATAATACTTGTTGTATTCTCTGTTTGGGCTATTTATTGTGATATTTGTGAGGATGGAGAGGCCAGTGACTGATATAGGGCCTGAGTGCGGGGTTGAGAGCTATGTGAGATATATTGGATCGGGCTACATGTCGCAGTAATATTGAATCGGGTTGCACGCCACAACAATCCTTCAGGCCATTTTATTGGATCGGGCTACACACCGCAGCAGAACTTGGATCGGGCTGCATGCCGCAGCAATATTGGATCGGGCTGCATGAAACAACAATATTGGGTTGGGTTGCACGCCGCAACAATATTGCGCTTGGGCTGTAGGAGCCCCTCCGGAGTCTGTACACCCCAGTGAGAGCATGTACCTTGATTGTGAGTATTGAGGCTGAGAGCCGAGTGAGTGAGCTATTGAGATAGATGAGTGACAATAGCCCTATGAGGCTGTACTTGCTCTTATTGTTTTTTCACTTTGTTTCTAGTCGTCGTTGTTGTGAAATTTCTGGGGAACTTATATTGTTTTACTTGAGCTCGAAATGTTTGATTTTATAACACCGGATTGAAAGCATGCCTACTTGCTTTGCTGAAATTACTGAAATAAACTGTATTTTGTGTAGCTCGTCATTGCTTCTCAGTTCCTTATTTTATTCTGTTACTTACTGAGTTGGAAGTACTCACGTTACTCCCTGCACCATGTGTGCAGATCTAGGTGTGATCGGACGCGGAGGTCATTGAGCTCGTGCACAATTGATTTTTTCAGTGATTTATGAGGTAGCTGTCGGCATTCGCAGACCTTGTGCTCCTTCCTTATTATATTTCTTTCTCTGTATGGATATTTGGACACAGACTATTGTAAACACTGTATTTTAGATTTAGAGTCTAGTTGCTCATGACTTGATGACACCCTGATGTATGGGGCTAGCAATTCCGCATTTCGTTTTCTATTTAAAGTTTAACTTTGAGTTTTATGAAAGATTCCTGATATGGAAAGTTTTACGTTACTATTTTAATGATTTTGAAGTATTTTTAGGATAGTCGACTTGCCTAGTATCATCGATAGGCGCCAACACGACATGTTTGAATTTACGGTCGTGACAAGTTAATATCAGAGCTTAGTTTGCATAGGTCTCATGAGTCATGAGCAGGTTTAGTAGAGTTATGCGTATCAGTACAGAGACGTCCGTACTTATCTTTGAGAGGCTGCAGAACCTTTAGGAAAATCTCACATTGTTGAATTCTTGTTGTACGAATCTGTTGATTCTGGTAACTAAACTTCTGTTGTTTCATTCTCACAGATGGTGAGGATTCGGACTACCAGACAGGAGGACCAACCACCAATACCACCAGCCAGGGCCGCGAGAGGCCGAGGTCGCAGTAGAGGCTGTGGTAGGGGCAGGGGTGCAGCCTGGACAACAGCCGAGGCAGTACCTGCAGACTCTCCAGTTGCTCAAGATTAGGACCAGGTCCCAGCTGTAGATGTCCCAGTGTGACCAGCTCCGACACCACCTGTGCCTATTTTGATTCCTGACCTTCAGGAGGCCCTAGCTCAGATTCTGTTAGTGTGTACTGGCCTTGCTCAGGATGTCTCTATTTTGACGGCCACAACTACTTCTCAGGCCAGGGGACGCACTCAAACTCCCGCCGCTCGCACACCCGAGCAGGTTGTTCAGGGACTCCAGACACCAGGGGCACCACCAGCCCAGTCGATTGTAGCTGCTTAGGACTATGTGGTTCATGCTATGTCTGAAGATGAGCAACGTAGATTGGAGAGGTTTAGGAGACTCCAACCTCCATCTTTTAGTGGTGCATAGGGTGAGGATGCACAAATTTCTTGGATAAGTGTCAGAGGATACTCTGTACAGCAGGCATTCTGGAGACCAGCGGGGTCTCATTCACTACTTTTCAGTTCTCTAGGGCTGCATTTAGTTGGTGGGAGGCTTACGAGAGGCGTAGGCCGGTCAACTCAGCACACCTTACTTGGCAGCAGTTCTCCATTATCTTCCTGGAGAAGTTCGTGCCTTTAGTCCCGCGGGGAGGAGCTGCGCGGGCAGTTTGAGCACTTTGTCAGGGGGATATGTTTGTGATGCAATATGAGATGTGATTCTCAGAGTTGGCCCGTCATGCTATCTGGTTTGTTCCAACAGACAGGGAGAGGATCAGGAGGTTTATAGATGGCCTCACTTTTTAGCTTCGATTGCTTGTGACTAGAGAGAGAGTTTCTGGTGCTACTTTTGATGAGGTTGTCGACATTGCTCGGCAGATTGAGATGGTTTGCAGTCAGAAGAGGGTTGAGAGGGAAGCCAAGATGACTCGTGGACATGGTGGATCTAGTGGTGCTCCTTTTGGGGTCAGTTCCAACACGGTAGAGGCCGTCCATTCAGACATGCTCAGACAACTCTCCCAGTTCACTGTGGTGCATCATATGCCTATGGTTCTCACATTTATAAGCAGGGTCATTAATCTCTGGGTGCCCTTCCAGCACAAAGTTATTCTCGTGCTCTATCGGGTCATAGTTCGTCTATGCCGGGTCCTTTTGCTAGTTATCCCGATGCTCGGGGCTTCTTTCAGTCCCCAACACCAACACCGGGGTGTTGCTATGAGTGTGGGGAGTTTGGTCACATGAGGAGAGAGTGTCCCCGTCTAGTGGGAGGTCCCGCTCCGTAGAGGAGCCAGTCTATATCATCAGCATCAATTCCTCCACCACCCGCCCAGTCAGCTAGGGGTGGAGCTCAGTCAGCTAGAGGTCTCCCGAGAGGGGGAGGTAGATCCAGGGGTGGCCAGGCTTGTTTCTATGCCCTCCCTTCCAGACTAGATGCTATTTCTTTTGATGCCGTGATTACATGTATTGTCTTAGTTTGTCATATAGATGCCTTTGTATTATTTGACCCCGGTTACACGTATTCATATGTTTTCTCGTATTTTTCTCATTCTCTGGATATGCCCCGTGAGTCTTTAGTTTCATCAGTACATGTATCTACTCATGTGGGCGATACTATTATTGTGGACCGCGTATATCGATCATGTGTGGTGACTATTGGGGGTCCGGAGACCCGAGTGGACCTTTTGCTGCTCAGTATGGTTGACTTCGATGTGATATTGGGTATGGATTGGTTGTCTCCATGTCATGTTGTTATAGATTGTCATGTTATGACTGGGACGTTGGCGATGTCGGGATTGTCGAGGGTTGAGTGGAGCGGTTCTATAGACTATGTACCTAGTAGGGTGATTTCATATTTGAAGGCTCAACGTATGGTTGAGAAGGGTTGTCTATCCTATTTGGCTTTTGTGAGTGATGTTAGTGCAGAGACTCCTACCATTGATTCTGTTCTAGTGGTACGTAATTTTCCGGATGTGTTTCCTGCAGACCTGCCAGGCATGCCGCCTGATAGGGATATTGAATTTGGTATTGATTTGGTGATGGGCACTCAACCCATTTTTATTCCGCTGTATCGTATGGCACCGACGAAGTTGAAGGATTTGAATGAACAACTCGAGGAACTCCTTGATAAGGGGTTTATTCGGCCTAGTGTGTAACCTTGGGGTGCATCAGTTCTATTTGTGAAAAAGAAGGATGGTTCCATAATGATGTGTATTGATTACAGGCAATTGAACAAGGTCACAGTCAAGAACAAGTATCCTTTGCCTCGTATTGATGATCTATTTGACCAGCTTCAGGGAGTGAGGGTATTCTCTAAGATTGATTTGAGGTCCGGGTATCACCAATTAAAGATTCAAGATTTGGATATTCTTAAGTCAGCTTTCAGGACCCGATATGGCCATTATGAGTTCTTGGTGATGTCTTTTTGGCTGACCAATGCCCCATTAGAGTTCATACAATGGATGAACAATGTATTCCATCCCTATTTGGACTCATTCGTTATTGTATTCATTGATGACATCCTGGTGTACTCTCGTAGCTAGGAGGAGCATGCTCAGCATTTGAGGATTGTATTACAGAGATTGAGGGAGAATAAACTTTATGCAAAGTTCTCCAAATGTGAGTTTTGGCTCGGTTCAGTAGAATTCTTAGGGAACGTGGTGTCCAGTGAGGGTATTCAGGTGGATCCGAAGAAGATAGAGGCGGTACAGAGTTGGCCTAGACCGTCCTCAGCCACGAAAATTAGGAGCTTTCTAGGTTTGGTGGGCTATTACCGTCGCTTTGTGGAGTGATTTTCATCTATTGCATCGCACTTGACCAAATTGACCCAAAAGGGTGCTCCATTCAGGTGGTCGGATGAGTGTGAGGAGAGCTTTCATAAGCTCAAGACAGCTTTGACCACAACTCCAGTGTTAGTTCTGCCATCAACTTCAGGTTCTTACACCGTGTATTGTGAATTTGTGATGCCTCGAGGATAGTTATTGGATGTGTTCTAATGCAGGAGAGTAGGGTGATTTCCTATGCCTCGCGCCAGTTGAAGACTCATGAGAAGAACTATCCTGTCCATGATCTTGAGTTAGTAGCCATTGTTCACGCGTTGAAGATTTGGCAGCATTTTTTGTATGAGGTTAGTTGTGAGATCTAAGCTGATCACCGGAGTTTGCAGCATCTGTTTTAGCAGAAGGATCTTAATTTGCATCAACGGAGATGGTTGGAGCTTCTTAAGGACTATGATATCATTTTGTACCATCCGGGGAAGGCCAATGTGGTGGCCGATGCTTTGAGTCGCCGGGCGGAGAGTTTGGGGAGTTTAGCATATCTCCCAGCAATAGAGAGACCCTTGGCATTGGATGTTCAGGCCTTAGCTAGTCAGCTTGTCAGGTTGGATATTTCGGAGCCGAGTCGGGTATTGTCTTATGTGGTCTCTAGGTCTTCTCTTTATGATCGTATCAGGGAGCGTCAATATGATGACCCTCAGCTGCTCGTTCTTCAGGATAAGGTTCAAAGAGGTGATGCTAGGGATGTGACTATTGGTGATGACGACATTTTGTGGATGCATGGCCGGATTTTAGTGCCTAATATAGATGGGCTCCGAGAGTTGATTCCTGAAGAGGCCTACAACTTGCGGTATTTCATCCATCCGGGTGCCGCGAAGATGTACCAGGATTTGAGGTAACACTATTGGTGGAGGCGGATGAAGAAGGACATAGTTGGGTTTGTGGATCGGTGTCTCAACTGTCATCAAGTTAAGTATGAACATCAAAGACCGGGTGGCTTACTTCAGAGATTAGAGATCCTGGAGGTGAAGTGAGAGCTGATCACCACGGAATTTGTAGTTGGGCTCCCACAGACTTCGAGGAAGTTCGATGCTATTTGGGTTATTGTGGATCGACTGACCAAGTTCGCGCACTTCATTCCAGTTGGTACTACTTGCACTTCGGAGCGGTTGGTCGAGATTTATATCCGAGAGATTGTTCGTCTGCATGGTGTCCCGGTTTCCATCATCTCAGATAGGGGTACTTAGTTTACCTCGTAGTTTTGGAGGGCCGTGCAACGAGAGTTGGGTACTCAGGTTGAGTTGAGCACAACCTTTCACCCTTAGATGGACGGACAGTCCGAGCTCACTATTAAGATATTGGAGGACATGCTACGCTCTTGTGTCATTGATTTTGGGGGATCATGGGTCCAGTTTTTGCCGCTCGCGGAGTTTGCATATAACAAGAGTTATCAGTTAAGCATTCAGATGGTTTCGTACGAGGCTTTATATGGGAGGAGGTGTAGATCTCCTGTAGGATGGTTTGAGCCGGGTGAGGCTAGGCTCTTGGGTACAGACTTGGTCCAGGATGCATTACAAAAGGTGAAATTGATTCAGGAGTGGCTTCGCACGGTTCAGTCTAGGCGGAAGAGCTACACAGACAGGAAGGTCTGTGATGTGTCTTTCATGGTCGGGGAGAAGATTATGCTGAAGGTATCACCCATGAAGGGTGTTATGAGCTCCCGGTTCATTGGGCCTTTTAAGGATCTTCAAAGAATAGGGGAGGTGGCTTGTAAGCTTGCCTTGCCACCCAGCTTGTCAAGTGTGCACCAAATGTTTCATGTTTCCATGCTCCGGAAGTATGTCGGAGATCCGTCCCATGTTTTGAATTTCAGCACGATTAAGTTGGAGGGTGATATGACTTATGATGTGGAGCAGGTGGCCATTTTGGATCGGAATGTTTGGAAGTTGAGGTCAAAGGATATAGATTTAGTGAAGGTGCAGTGGAGAGGCCAGCCTGTGGAGGAGGCCACCTGGGAGACCGAGCGGGAGATACGGTACAGATATCCACACCTATTTGAGACTCCAGGTTTGTTTCTAGACCCCTTCGAGGATGAACGTTTGTTTAATAAGGGGAGGATGTAATGACCCAGCCGATCATTTCAAGAGTTATAGCCCGGTTTCTCCCATTTCTGCTTCCTTTTGTGTTCTTCAACTATAATATGATATATCAGGCACTTAGTCTCTTTATTAGAAGCTTAAGTTCGAAAAGTCAACCGGATGTTGACTTGTGTGTAAAAGATATCGGATTTGAATTTTGATGGTTCCATTAGCTCCATTAGGTGATTTTGGACTTAGGAGCGCGTCCGCAATGTGATTTGGAGGTCCGTAGTGGAATTAGGCTTGAATTGGCGAAATTTGAAAATTTGGAGATTTTGGTCGACAATGGAAAATTTGATATCAGGGTCGGGATGGATTTTTGGAAGTTGGAGTAGGTTCGTTGTGTCATTTGTGAAGTGTGTGTAAAATGTGAGGTCATTTGGATGAGGTTTGATAGGTTTCGACGTTGTTTGCGGAATTCTAAAGTTTAGAAGTTCATTAGGCTCGGATCCGTGTGTAATTCGTGTTTTTGATGTTATTTGAGGTGGTTTGAGGATTCGACTATGTTTTTGTGATGTTTTGGGACTTGATGGTATGTTTGGCTGAGGTCCCGGGAGCCTGGGTTGAGTTTCGGGTGGTTAACGAATCGTTTTTGGACTTTGCAAAAAGGCTGATAGCTGATGGTGTATATTTATGGTTTTCTTATACTCGATCGCGTGTGTAGTGTTACGCGGAGCCTTCCTGAGACTCCTTGGAAGGGAGACGTAAGGCTAGGTAACTAATGTCAGTGCAGTTGCTGTCTGCCAAGTGAGGTCCTCTCCGTACGCTAGACGAGATTGTTAGTGCCGTACGGGAAAACCAACGTCAAGAGCAATAAAGAGAACAGTAATGAGAATTGAATAAAAGCTTGATTGCATTAACGAAAGCTATTACAAAAGAAGGCAACACAATGTCGAGGGGGAGAGACACTAGTACAGAGAATTGCTTGCTAGAAAGTTTTTGATTGGTTGATCCCCCCTAATAATGCTTAAAGAAAATAAACCAAAGTTACAAGACTTGACCAAACTACGCTAGAGAAACATAATGAAAGTACATGGAATAAAACTACTCTATATTTAAAATGAAAAGGACTTAGTTTTCTACAAGGTAGAAACAGGTCCGTTGTCAGCAACTTTGTCTCAGGCATCACGATTTGCGCGCGCGGCGCTGTTGGCAGCTGCTTGCGGCTGGGCGCTAGAAATGGATATCAGTGGGGCGAAAGAGGCACATGCGCGCTTGTCACTTGGCGCAGCCAAGACCACGGGACCGTCCATGGCGCTAGGCGTTGGGAGGCTTGCCAGGACGCCACGAGGTGCGTCCAAGGGGTCAAGGGGCATGGCTAGAAAGCCGCCCATGACATTCTCCCCCACCTGAGTTGGCGACGTCCTCGGCGCCTTACTTGTAAAATAATATTCAATTAGGCTCTTGTAGGCTTTGAGGTTTGTTCCCCTCTCCCAATTTTCTCCTCTGCATCACACCTTTGCCATTTTACCAAGAACTCTTGGTGATCCTTCCTGGAGGCATGAATTACCCGATCATCAATAATAGCTTCAACCCGCCTTTTCTCGGTTGAATTGGGGCCTCGAATACTGGGTATTATGAGTTGGCTCCTTGAAGGATCCTCCGTGTCTTCCTAAAAAGGTTTCAGTAGACTGACATGGAAGACGGGATGGATTTTCCACAAAGCTGGGGTATCCACCCGGTATGAAACTTTCCCAATGTGCCTTTCAATGGACAAAGGTCCAATATATTTTTGCAACAGGTGAGGGTCATGGACCCCTGCAAACAAGTACCTCTTTGGGATTTTAATCATCAATTTGTCTCCTACTTGGTATTCAACAAAGCGACGATAATGATCAGCATGCCTCTTCATCCGCTTTTGGGCTTTAATAAGATAGCCCCGCACTATCTCCAAATTGCGCTTCCATTCTTTTGAGAAGTTATCCGTGCGAGGAGATTTTGACATGTTTGGTGCATTAACGGTGTGTGGGAGTAGCGGTTTCTGCCCGGTAACAACTTCAAAAGAGCTTTTGTTTGTACTAGAGCTCTTTAGTGAATTGAAAAAGTTGAGCAGCATCCAAAAGCTTCACCCAATTCTTCTGCGATCCGGTAACAAAGTGGCGGAGATATTCCTCTAACATGCCATTGAACCGCGCCATCTGACCATCAGATTGCGGATGAAAACTTGAGCTATGACTCAATTTTGACCCGAGGCACTTAAATAGTTGGGTCCAAAAGTTGCTAGTGAAGCGTGAATCGCGATCACTAACAATGTCTTTGGGCAGGCCCCAATATTTGACGACATGAGAGAAGAAGAGTCGAGCTGTATATTCTGCTGATATATATTGAGGTGCTGCAATAAAGGTGACATACTTGAAAAACCGATCCACCACAACCAAGATAGTTGTGACATCTCCAACCTTGGGCAATCCGGTGATGAAGTCCATAGACACATTTTCCCAAGGTCTTTTTGGAACAGCTAGTGGTTCCAAGAGTCCCGCTTGTGTCAAGCGGTCGGACTTGTCTTTATGGCATACTAGACAATTCCTCACACACTGAGCGACGTCATCGGCCATTTGAGGCCAATAATATGCACGACGAAGTAATTCCATGGTGCGCTCTTCGTTAGGATGGCCGGCCCACAGAGTGTCATGACATTCCGCTAGGAGAGTTCTTCTCAGATCTCCTCCTTTAGGAACATAAAATTGGTTCCCTTTTACCTTCAAGAAACCATCCTCCATGTAGAACTGGCGAGTTTTGCCCTGTCCTATTAGATCAACCAAATACTGTGCAGCGAGATCCTTGATGAGTAGATCCTGTATCTGGTCTTTTATGGTGGTAGCTACTTCGCTCCCCCTTAGGGTGGCGAGTAGGCACACTGATGCTAGGCCAGCTCTCCGACTGAGCGCATCAGCAACATGATTAGTCTTCCTACTTCGGTACTCCAGGTTGAAGTTAAATTCTGCTAGGAGTTCCTGCCACCAGGCTTGTCGGCCTTTCAGCTTCGGCTGGTCATGAAATGACTAACAACTGTGTTGTCTGTCTTGACCACGAACGGGAATCCCAGTAGATAATTCCTCCAAAGGCATAAGCAATGAACGACAACCAGTAGTTCTTTCTCATGGGCGGCATAGTGCCGCTCTGCATCCTTCAGCTTCCGGCTCTCGTATGCTACGGGATGCCCGTCTTGTAGTAAGACCCCGCCAAGAGCATAGTCGGAAGCATCCATTTGTACCTCGAATGGCTTGGCCAAATCAGGAAGTGCCAAGACAGGGCTACTAGACATAGCCGCTTTTAATGCGTTGAAGGACTCCGCTCGCCTAGGACCCCAATCCCAAGGCGTGACCTTCTTGAGGAGTTCTGTTAATGGCACTGTGAGTAGAAAGAAATTCTTCACAAATCGCTGATAGAAATTGCATAGGCCAAGGAATGCCCTCAAGGCATGGATATCCTTGGGTGACGGCCAATCTGTGATGGCTTGGATCTTTTGTTGGTCCATCTTGATCCGCCCTTCCTCAATGACATGCCCGAGGAAGTCGATCTGTTTTTGAGAAAAGGAGCACTTGGATAGCTTTGCATATAATTCATGCTCCCGCAACCGGGCTAGGACCTTCCGCAAGTGCTCCAGGTGTTCTTCCAGTGTTTGGCTATAAACCACAATGTCACGACCCAAACTGATGGGCCGCGACGGACACCCGGTACCTACTCAATCGAGTACCCACGTAACGTATCTTTCTTATTTCATCATCATATACTCGTGACATACGGGCCTAATAAGCCAACATAATCATTTATAAACTCTAAACATAGGCCAACAAGTCCATACAAGTATTTGTATACATGACATCAGTTTACAAGCCTCTAGAAGTACATAAGTATCATAAAGATCGGGACTGAGCCCCGCCATATCAATCAATACATATCCTAAATATACTGACCAAATAAGCAACTCCGGAGCAAATGGAGTGCGCCAACATCTTCCGCTGAGCTGATAGCCTACTTGGAGGGCTCTCGGCCTGTCTATTAGGACCTGCGGACATGAAACGCAGCGTCCCCAGGAAAAAGGGACGTTAGTACAAAATAATGTACCGAGTATGTAAGGCAGTATACAGAAAGCTGAAACTGATCTGATAATATGAACATATACTTACCTGCTGATATTGGCTCAATTCTCTCAATATAATAAGTAAAATAGTTGTCTGGCCCTATAAGGCTCGGTATATATATATATATATATATATATATATANGAAACTGAACTGATAATATAATAACTTCAGGTAGCTGGAAGTCAAAGATAATCTGATGATATGCTTACCTGACCGACTCAATTCTCTCAATATAATAAGTAAAATAGCTATTCGGCCCTATAAGGCTCGGTAAATATATATATAAAACTGCTCTGCCGTAGTAGGCTCGCTCATAGGCGCTTGGCCATACTAGGCTCTGTATCTCGACCAACTAGGCTCGCTCATAGGCGCTCGACCACAGTAGGTTCGGTATATATAAAACTGCTCTGCCGTAGTAGGCTCGCTCATAGGCGCTTGGCCATACTAGGCTCTGTATCTCGACCAACTAGGCTCGCTCATAGGCGCTCGACCACAGTAGGTTCGGTATATATAAAACTGCTCTGCCGTAGTAGGCTCGCTCATAGGCGCTTGGCCATACTAGGCTCTGTATCTCGACCAACTAGGCTCGCTCATAGGCGCTCGACCACAGTAGGTTCGGTATATATATAACTGCTCTGCCGTAGTAGGCTCGCTCATAGGCGCTCGGCCATACTAGGCTCTGTATCTCGACCAACTGGGTTGTCTCATAGTCGCTCGGCCACAGTAGGTTCGGTATATAACTTACCATATGATCAGAGGTTGCCCAATAAGGGCCTGCCCATCGATTATAGCTCGATGGTAATGAAAATACTTTAATACTGCATATATAAACTCTCTGCTCTCTTGACTGGGAGAAGGAAATACTCAAATTGAATATGAAGTCCCGATAAGGAAAATATTGTAACTTACAATATTAGGAAAATATACGTAACTTGCGATACTGGCAAAATATACGTAAATTCCGGGATATGAATTGTTCTTTATGCCTCAATATCAAACTTGTGTAATGACGAGATCATGCCAAAATGAAAGAAAGACTTAGTCTTAACATAACTGGAGTAGGAAAAATCCCGTATAATATCCCGTTGGAAAAACCTTCGTTGATTGAACTTAGAACTCAAAAACAATCGGAGTAAGCTTCTGTTTTTTTTTTTAAATTCTTGAACGAAATTTGCTTCTGCTTCTTTAAAATTCATGAACGAAATTTTGCTTCTGATTCCTTGAAGTTTTTGAACGAAATTGCTTCTGATTTCTTGAAGATTTATTTTGGAATATCAAACCAAGAAAGATAGGTTTGCTTTTAGAAGTGATAACGTTTTTGGTTCTCTTTTTGTCTAACATGTAAATAACAAAGTCTTATTTTGTTACTCATTAATTCCCACTTAATGCTAAGGTATCCACCTAGGCATAAATGACTACTTAGTTATTTTCTAGGTTTGTGGCTTCTTGCCACGTATAATGTATTAATTTCTATCCACTTATTAGTTAACTAGGTAATGTCCTGTTACCCGGTAACTAATCAATTACCCGCATAATTTAAAAATAATGTCATAAATTACTTAAAATTTTACTTATTTTTAATATATTTTATATATATATATACTTTATACATTATACCACCTTAGTCATATGGTACCTTCCATGGTACTAGTCCATAATTATCGGGTATTATCGCTCGACCCATATTTTATCCCAAATTGGCCACTTTCAACGAAACTCATTTTCTATAATCCGTGTACCCTTTATCTTTCATGATACTAATTTATCACTTGTTTGAAATAGCATAATCCTTATAATTTCCAAATAATCTTTTTCTTGGACTGATGTCAATTACCTTACGCCAAATTCAACGTACAATATTACAGGGTGCAACATCGTCGTAGTCCAATACTGCAAAGCGTAACATTATCGTAATGTAATAGTGCAAGGCGTAACGTAATCGTAATATAATACTGCAGAGCATAACATCGACGTAATACCGCGGGGCGTAACATTATTCCCCCTTTGGAACATTTGTCCTCGAATGTTGACTGATGCACTTATCATTTTTATAACTTATGTCTTCCGATTATTTTAGAACTTCCCTTGCCATCTAGGATACTGTTCTGTGAATAAGTCCAAAGTCCAGGGCATTTCCCCCCTTAGGCCTCCTTCTCACATCACAATAAAATATGAAGAAATAAATGACATAATATGACCCAACATGATATACCGACTTATACATATGACATACGGGCCTATAAGGCCGACATGATCATTTGTATCTTCAAAACATAGTCCGAAAAAGGCATACAAGTATCCATATACATGACATTTGTCTACAAGCCACTAAGAGTACATAAATATCGTAAAGGTCGGGACAGAACCCCGCCATACCATTTAATACATGTCCAGATCATACTGACCAAATAGGAAGCTCCGGAGCAAATGGAGCACACCACACCTTCCGCTGAGCTGATCGCCTACTTGGAGGACTCTCAACCTGTCTATCGGGACCTACGGGCATGAAACGCAGCATCCCCAAGCAAAAGGGAGGTCAGTATAAATAAAGTACTGAGTATGTAAGGTACAAAAGCAATATATAATAGACATGAAAGAAACATGGAGGAAAAGACTCAACATGTAAGTCTGAATAGCTCTATGAATCATGAAACATTTATAGTGTCCTGCAAATGCATATTAATGTCATATCATGCATATGTATATGCGTACATAACATAATCAGGCCTATGAGGGTATCCTATCATATCATCTCGACCGTTGTGGCAAAATCATCAACATATACCAGCTGATCAGGTGGTGGTGCATATATAATGCCATAACCTTTTACCATATCCCATATACATATAATATACGCGTACATAACGCCATCTGGTCATGGGTCAATGTACATGTATAAATGAATGCAATGCATAATGAAGTAAGTCAGTAAGATCTTTCGATATGTCATAAGATCAATATGTCTTCGATTAACATCATGAAATAAACTTTATCAACTTACGTATTTTCTGAGACCCATGAACAGAAGATATAATATTAAGACACGTGGGGAATCAAGAACATAGGAACTTCTAGTACTTATATGAATAGAGTCATTTATGAAAGTTGTGCATTTGCTCGTTTCGTTTGTATCGTATGGATCATGCCAAAAGGAAAGAAGGGATAGCCTTACATACCTGAGCCGGTTCTCTTAACATTCCCTCTAACCCACGTCTTTTGCGAAAAATACGTAACGACAGATCAAAGTAGGGAAAATTCTGTAAGATATTCTTGAGAAAGATTGTACCGTGCTCTCTTAGAATTGCATCTCACGCTGCTGTAGCGTTATAAGGGTTCATATGAATTCTTGTTGAGATTTTCCATTTGTTACTAGCAAGCATATGATATGAGGCTTGTTGAGACTACCTCTTACTTTAATTGTCTTTATCAAAGTGGGTGGGCCCCCCACTTTAGGTGATTACTTTGCCAAAGAATCCCCTAACTATGCCACCTAGATACCTAATTTACCTAGTCACTATAAGGCTTGAATAACAATCTAACTTGCTGCCACGTTGGGAGGTATCTCCATTAAGCTTATCCACCAATTTCTGATGCAATCCCTGTCAAGCTTTCCCCGAAATATGCCATGAGAAGTTCTTCTTTCCCACCTGCTCCCCGGAGCTGGTTGCAATACCTTTTCAGATGAGCTATGGGGTCCCCATGTCCATCATATTTCTCGAACTTGGGTGTTTTAAACCCGAGAGGCAAGTGGACATGCGGGAACATGCACAAATCAGCATAGGAAACACTTTTCTGTCCGCTTAGTCCCTGTATATTCTTGAGGCTCTGCTCAATACTCTTCATTTTCCGAGCCATTTCTTCGTGCTCTAGGCTTTTCTTATCTTGTCCCAAAGTGACTTCATACTAAGGTTGTTGGGGGTATGAATTGGGAGTGACATGAGTGGTGCCCAGAAATGACGGCGTTTGGAATGTAAATGACGGCGGCTCGAAGCTTGGTCCAGAAATAGTTGGTGGAGCTGTGAAGATGTTGGAAGATACACCGGAAAACAGGGCCTGGGGACGAACCTCAGAAGGCCTTCTGGCAAAGTGAGCCAACATAGTTGGGTATACGAGTGGTGTGGCTGGGTAACTTATAGGGATGTTGGAGGTCCCTCCTATCCTGGGGATTATCATTGGGAAACTCAGGATGGAACTGGGCGGTTCCCTACCATTGGACCATGCGTCCCACATTTCCAGCACGCGGCAACGCAGAATCCTGTTCTCTTCAGTTGTGGCTGACTCAGATGTTGGGATGACTGGATCTGGGTCCTCCACGGAAGAGTTGACGATTGATAAGTGACTTTCGGATGTCATTTCTATGCTTCCTTTTGATCTAGTGAAGTAAGGATGGGAATCCAGGTTACCGCAAAAACCAACCACCTTAGAAAAACACCTTTAAACCATGTACATTTTGTCTGCAATATAAAAAAGTAACATTATATGAAGACAATGATTATTAAATAAATGTAATTAATTTTAACCCTAAATTGATTCCACATTCTCTCTCCGATGTTGTACGATATCTGTCTCTAAGAATTCCGCAGCTCATGATAAAATGGCTTCATAGAATTCACAACCAAATGTGTAGACTGAAAGGATGGAAAAAACCTGCATTAAAGTAAACATATATAATTTATAAACATTTTAAAGTCTCAAAAGTTTTAATTATAAACAAATATTCTTTAATGTTAACATATCTAAAAGTACATTCAAAACCTAAAAAATAGTAGAAGAACCTTCTTAGTCATCCTCGTAGGGGACGATTATCAATCGATTATAATGATCATATTGTACATCCCTTCCAAGATTCTGCCTGCGTCTACTAGATGGTGTAGAAGAAGCACTACATGGTGTAGAAGAAGCACTAGATGTATCTGGGCGAGAGCCTCCAATATCCAACCTAGATATGTTGAGAATGGATGATGATGATGGAGTGGAAGATGATGGAGAAACAAAAGACGAACTATCATACTGACTACCATGAAAGTTCGGGGATACAGTAGCTGATGAGCCACTATGCTGACTACCATAAAAGCTCGAGGGTGTAGCAGATCTCTTACGTCGTTACTTTAATCCCGTACAATTCATGAATCCCTTCTTCTCCTTTATTTTTCTTCAAATCATTATTTAATCGAAGGCCCAAACGTCATCCTTTATCTATCACAATTACACCCTTATTCTACTATTAGGGCAGCATTCCATCTCTTCTATATGCTACTTATGAAGAGTAACTCCTTTGAGTTCATTCAGGCTATACCGATCTTATTATAACGTAGAGAAGCCATCCTCTCCCTTGTTTTTATTGGCCTAATCCTGAGGACTAATCCATTCTCGTCACCTTCTCATTTCCCTTTCTTATCCTTACTCCTATCTTCCTAAAGCCTTGTCGCTTTACCATACTTTAGCTTGCAACCTATACATATCTATTTATACTACTCGTAATCTTCCTTCAACTTGCTTGAATTTTATTGTGTTATTTCAGAACATCAAGCGAGACATCACATCGTCTCTAACTCTTCTTTACTTTCTTAACTAGACCTCTCAATACCTAGAAATCATCGACTAGAAGATATGCCACTAACGATGCCGCTATCATTCCTGTATATTGAATCCCTGCACTTCTAGCCTTCTATTTGAAGTAAGGACTATTCACGATCTTCTGCTTTTGAGTATCTCGTACGTTGTTCACCTTTACCATACCTTAAAATTTCGCATCGTATCTTCTATCTCTTTCATGACTTCCCTTCCACCTAGGTGTAATTTTCGTCCATAACTTTAAGATCTATTATAATACTTGCACCTCTGGTGCATAAAACCAGTGGGAGCTTCGTACTGACTTGTTATGAGGCCGGTACTTTCCTGACTAGACTCATCATAGGGCCGTTACAGAATATGGTTGTCGTACTATCCCACTTGTACTCTGATATTAAGGGTGATCCTGCAATGTTCTCAATCACGAGGTCTATAATTTTCTGGGTCCAGTAATCAGACTCTTGATTTACTTAGTTGATGTAACTCTTTAATTTACTCTTCCCTCTAATCAACCTTTATGTAGGCTTAAGCTATCTTCTAATCTGCGGCTCATGGTATTACTTTAGCCCTTCAAGAGCTTTATGGAATAGCCATGATACAATTTTCTAACAACTCAATCCTTTGACTATGCCCTGGGCTCAATTCTTTCTTTAACTTATACCAGAGTCATCTACGGATGTATGATTTCCAACATATATGCTGCTTGGATAATACTCTGAAATCTTAAGTGCGCTCATAACGTAGCTAACTCTGGATCATTGATCAAATAATTCCTTTCTTTCCATCTTAGCTTTCTTTAAACATAAGCTATTACTTTTCCGGGCCTTTCTGCCCCCTTGTTACGTCCATACTTAGCTTATCTTAGTGCCCACACATATTGAAATTCCATACAACTCATATGATCTTGAACATCACTTCTGATTCTACTCCTTGTTCATTAGCTACGGTAGGTCCCACTTTCTTAGGGAGTGCATACAATGTTGTTTTGAAACTTTTGTTATAAGACCATGTCCTCTTTATGTCATTGTGCTTTTGTTGAAGCCTTCTTCCTTTTTTCCTCAGCTAGTTTTTCATTGTAATATCTAGGGAGGATCCTCTGACTCTTGTAAAGCTGTGAGGTTATTATATTGCATACCAATTAAAATGTTTGATGTTCTTCCTCGCCTACCATTATTCATAGTTACTTACCTCCACGCCCTTGTCCTTGTAGGGTTGCTTCTGAACTGATATTTTGACTTCCTTCCCAGTGGAACTTTCTTTTATTTCCATAACATTCATACGATACCTTTACAACTCCAACTCCTATCTGAATATTTCTCAAGGGTCCCGACGTTATATCGGCGAGACTAAATTCTCCATGTTGGGGTTTACTATGTTTATCTTGCACGATCTGTTGATTTATCTGTATCCTCTTGTCTAGCCATAACTAGGCTCTTCCTGAATCAACTGCTAACTATTCGTTGGCCTATTCTCAGTACTCCGCGTAATCTTTCTTGAATTATTTCCTTTGTCTTAACTTACATCTTGCACTGGCTCCTTACTTTCAATAACATCCCGGACATAAACCTTGACTTCCTTTCCTTGACGTCGTGCTTGCATAATGTTTTGGAATTCTAACATATCTATAGGATTTGAATAAGTGCAATCTCACCCCCTTCTAATTTGTATCACATTCTTCCTTTACCATTCCATAATTACTAGAACCACTTAATTCTGACTTAATGCCACACACTCCATATTCCCCCCTTTAGGGGAGTACTCAGATTTAGTACTACGATGATTTACGTATAAATGTTTTACCTCTTCATAATTGGCGTCTTTTCACATCATCGATAACTCTTACTCGCCTTGTGGTAATACTTCTGTACCAAGGATAACAAATTTCCTTACTCGCGAGGGTGACACTTAGTGTAACTGGCACATATAGTTCCTTAAGCTTAACATTTCTCATATTGCTTGCTTTGGGGAAGTGTCTTCCTCAATGACCATTCTCTGAATTTATCATGAATCTTCTTCTGTTGTCCATTCTATTGTTGTCAGAACGCAATCTGAAATTCTCGTGATACCAAACATTATCAAATCACTCAGTCCCTAATTCATGTTTAGTTTATCTTGTCCACCCATCCACACTAATTTCTATTACTCTGGGGTCTAACTTTTCCTTCTGGTAATTACGTTAGTCACGAACTTATTTCTCGAAATGAGGATGTGGCTTCATGACCTATACTCTTTTGTTGCCTCAAGGCATTTTACCTCTCATATTTTCCTTTCCTTGTTTATGGACCCGATAATACCGTCATCTTTTTGATCTACCGGTGTCATCCATGTATCGCATCTTACTAATAATTCTTCCTTATCTCTCTTCTCATTACTCTACTAATATTTCTGCCTATCTCTTTCTTGTGAAAACTTCAGCAAGACATTCTTTTGCTTTTTGCTCCACTTGCTTCATCCATCGGCTCCTCGGGTTGCTCAATGTCCTTGCTCTACTAGGGACGAGAGTCACAATAAGGTAATATTTATCCCTTCCAGGCTTTCAATGCCTATCTCCTTAAACTTTTTTTTTTCATGCTAGTATTCACATCTAATTGTAATATTCTAGAGTGCACCATGTGAGTGTCTCGCAAGAGGATCTATTAGCACATTTATAATACCCTTCGGAAATGTCAACTAACACAAACAATCCATTCACTATTTTGGGTTACTCTAACCCTAGGCGGATCCTGATATTCCGTCCTTTTCTTAAACTACACCTGTAAGCCCCCCATAGGGCATAACTGAGATGGGTACGGCAAATTATACATACCTCTGTTACTGTTGAATATAACTCAAAAAAAAACTTATATTCCTCTGCCTGAATTATAAACACCGTTAAACTTCATTAACTGGGCGCCTCGTACCCTTCTTCTTCTTCTGCTTCTTTTACTTGTTGAAACTTGTATTTATCTTCTAAATCTCTCATTGTCTTTCACCATTAAGGTGGATAGGTATTCTTGCCTCAATACTCCTTATCTAGAGGCTTACACCTTTAAGTACGCACATGATCTGCTGAAGACCTCACATTTACTTATCATAAGCATGATGCAAAGTCGAGTTCCTCCGACCCAACTCTTCCATAGCCATGTCTTTTACCAACCGTCTTTCTGGATGTAGGTATCGTTTTTGTTACGAATAAAATCGAATTTAGGAGTTTGAATTCTTACAACGGAGATCTATAACACGATCTAGAGTAAGAAGAAAGAGTGACAGTCCTAAATGTCATGTAGCCTCCTGCTTATAAGTGCGGTGCACGACACACCTATAAACAAGACTCTACTAGACACGGCTTGTAGACTCCCTAGGGCAGAACTGCTCTGATACCACTTTTGTCACGACCCAAACTGATGGGCCGCGACGGACACCCGGTACCTTACTCAACCGAGTACCCACGTAACGTATCTTTCTTATTTCATCATCATATACTCGTGACATGCGGGCCTAATAAGCCAACATAATCATTTATAAACTCTAAACATAGGCCAACAAGGCCATACAAGTATTTGTATATATGACATCAGTTTACAAGCCTCTATGAATACATAAGTATCATAAAGGTCGGGACTGAGCCTCGCCATACCAATCAATACATGTCCTAAATATGCTGATCAAATAAGCAACTCCGGAGCAAATGGAGGGCGCCAACATCTTCCGCTGAGCTGATAGCCTACTTGGAGGGCTCTCGACCTGTCTATTAGGACCTGCGGGCATGAAACGCAGCGTCCCCAGGCAAAAGGGACGTCAGTACGAAATAATGTACCGAGTATGTAAGGCAGTATACAGAAAGCTGAAACTGAACTGATAATCTGAACATATGCTTACCTGCTAATATTGACTCATTTCTCTCAATATAATAAGTAAAATAGTTGTCCGGCCCTAAGGCTCGGTATATATATATATATATATATATATATATATATAAAACTGCTCTACCGTAGTAGGCTCACTCATAGGCGCTCGACCATACTAGGCTCTGTATCTCGACCAACTGGGCTCGCTCATAGGCGCTCGGCCATAGTAGGTTCGGTATATATATAACTGCTCTGCCGTAGTAGGCTCGCTCATAGGCGCTCGGCCATACTAGGCTCTGTATCTCAACCAACTGGGCTGGCTCATAGGCGCTCGACCACAGTAGGTTCGGTATATAACTTACTATATGATTAGAGGTTGCCCAATAGGGGCCTGCCCATCGATTATAGTTCGATGGTAATGAAAATACTTTAATACTGTATATATAAACTCTCTGCTCTCTTGACTGGGAGAATAAAATACTCAAATTGAATATGAAGTCCCGATAAGGAAAATATTGTAACTTAAAAAATTAGGAAAATATACGTAACTTGCGATACTGGCAATACGTAAATTCCGGGATATGAATTGTTCTTTATGCCTCAATATCAAACTTTTATAATGACGAGATCATGTCAAAATGAAAGAAGGACTTAGCCTTAACATACCTGGAGTAGGAAAAACCTCGTATAATATCCTGTCGTTGGTTGAACTTAGAACTCAAAATAAATCGGAGAAAGCTTCTATTTTTTTTGAAATTCTTGAACGAATAAAATTCATGAACGAAATTTTCTTTCTGATTCCTTGAAGTTTTTGAACAAAATTGCTTCTGATTTCTTGGAGCTTTATTTTGGAATATCAAACCAAGAAAGATAGGTTTGCTTTTAGAAGTGATAACGCTTTTGGTTCTCTTTTTGTCTAACATGTAAATAACAAAGTCTTGTTTTGTTACTCATTAATTCCCACTTAATGCTAAGGTAGCCACCTAGGCATAAATGACTACTTAGTCATTTTCTAGGTTTTTGGATTCTTGCCACGTGTAATGTATTAATTTTTATTCACTTATTAGTTAACTAGGTAATGTCCTGTTACCCGGTAACTAATCAATTACCCGTATTATCTATAAATAATGTCACAAATTACTTAAAATTCTACTTATTTTTAATATACTTTATATATATATAATTTATACATTATACCACCTTAGTCATATGGTACCTTTCATGGTACTAGTCCATAATTATCGGGTATTATCGCTCGACCCGTATTTTATCCCAAATTGGCCACTTTCAACGAAACTCGTTTTCTTTGATTCGTGTACCCTTTATCCTTCATGATACTAATTTATCACTTGTTTGAAATAGCATAATCCTTATAATTTCCAAATAATCTTGTTCTTGGACTGATGTCAATTTACTTACGCCAAATTCAACGTACAATATTACAGGGTGCAACATCGTCGTAATCCAATACTGTGAAGCGTAACATCATCGTAATGTAATACTGCAAGGTGTAACGTAATCGTAATATAATACTGCAGAGCATAACATCGACGTAATACTGCGGGGCATAACACACAATGTCATCCAATTAGACCACCACGAATTCATCAATATACTCTCAGAAGACTTGGTTCATCAGGGTGCAAAATGTGGCTGGAGAATTAGTCAAGCCGAACGACATAACTAGGAAGTCAAACGACCCATATCTTGTCACACAGGTCATGTTGTGTTCATCGCCCTCAGCAATCCGGACTTGCCAATACCCTCTCTTCAGGTCAACTTTTGTGAACACCGTTACACTCCCCAATCTATCAAACAAGTCTGCCATGAGCGGAATAGGATACTTGTTCTTCACAGTGATTTTATTTAGATCCCGATAATCCACGCAGAGTTGTAGACTACCATCATGTTTCTTTCGGAAAAGCACAGGGGACCCATATGGGGACTTGGAGGGTACAATGATCCCTGTGTCTAGCATCTCCGTCAATTATCTCCGAAGTTCGGTGAGTTCAGGTTGTGACATTCTATAAGGAGCCCCAGCAGGTGGCTTCGCACCCGGCATCAACTCAATCTCATGATCCACATTGTGCCTAGGCGGAAGTCTCTTTGGCATTTCCTGTGGCATGACGTCTTCAAATTATAGTAGTAGCTCCTTTAAAAGTGTAGGAAAGGGACCTGATGAGCGTTCTACCTCTTCAATGCATAGGGTAACCAGGAATGTAGTTCATGTCTCTTGACTCCCTTTTTCAGTTGTAAGGCCGAGATGTTCTCAGCGACCATCTTCATGGGCATGCACGGAATAATGCAGGGCTTGGCCCCGTTTACTCCTATCTTCAGAAGCATGTCCGCATATGGTACGGTCATGGTGTTGGTTTGCCTTAAGAATTCCAGCCCAACTATCAACTCAAAGTCATCTATGATCACCATGCGTAAGTTGAACTTTCCTTCATAAGGACCCATCTTCACTGGTACTTCTTTGGCTATTCCACCCACTGGTTGAGGAGGTGAGTTGATAGCCTTGACATGACCTTTGCCCTTTCCTATAACTATACCAAGGCGCTCCACCTGAGTTGAGGTCAAGTAGTTGTGAGTAACACTTGTATCTATCATCACCCGAATGGGCTTTCCATTTACCTTCAGTTCAACGAACATCAAGGTCCTCTCTTGTTTAGGAGGAGTCCCTTTATTTGTCTTCTTTTTCCCTTTCTTGACGATTGGGCACGGTCCTTCTTCCTGCGAATACCAGCACTAGTTCCCGCTAATGCCTCAGAGATATAACCAATAATTTCATTGAAGGCATCTACTGGTTTGGTCTGCTCCTCATCATCTTCTTCGTCATCCGTCCCATCATCATAATCTTGATGGGCGTTTATCTGTGCATGTGGGCATTCATTATTCCAATGTGTCCCTCCGCAATGACGACATCCTGAGGGGGGTTTTCTCCCCCGATCATTGTTGTTACGCAGCACTGTTGCTGCATGAGGAGGGAGATTTAGATTTGGCTGCACTCTGATCTCCCTCACTTCTGTTAGGACCACCATTGTTAGGATGAACTCCTTTGTAACCCACTCGGACAGGCGGCTGCGGCCTATCCTTTCGAGTTTCCATTTGATAGTCCCCAAGGCGTTCCGCTACTTTTATTGCCTTGGGTAGGGTTTCAACCCTTCTAGGAATGTGAAGAGCTTGTCTTTGTCCCCCATGTTGCGAATGTTCAGCATGAGTGCAGAGAATTCTCGCACATAGTCCCGCACTGATTTGGTATGGCGGAGCTACCGTAGTTTTCTCCTTGCATTGTACTCAACATTTTCGGGGAAGACTGTAGGCGTATGGGTGCCTTCAGTTCCGGCCATGTCTCAAGAGCATCTTCACCAGGCCTGATGTCTTCGTACTTCACCCGCACCAAATCTTAGCATCACCCTGAAGATACATGGCAACAGTTACTACATTCTTGGCTTCTTCTAGGACTCCCACGGCATTGAAGAACTGCTCGATGTTGAATATTAAATCTTCCACTTCTTTAGCATTCCTAGTCCCACTGTATGGCTTTGGCTCATGAATTTTCATTTTCTGCCATTGGGGCGAGGTTCACAGCACCCCCGATTTGATTTCCACCTCCTCGAAGCAAGCCTTGTAGAGCAACATTGACAACATTAATCTGGCCTGTCAAGTCGTCTATAGTTTGCTGCATGGCAGTCATCTTGTCTGCCTCTTGTGCCCTGTGGGCTAAATCCTCACGTGCTCCTGTTGGAGGCCCTCGAATTTATCAAAAAGTTTGGCTGCCTTAGTAGCTGATGTTTGCCGGTCTCCTTTAGTGTCGCGACTGATGTTTTCTATGTCAACTTCGGCCTGGGCCATTCTGCGGTCCGGGTCGTCCAACCTTTGCAGTAGGCTGGTTTTCAGTTCCGGCACCGTATCCACGATGGGTCATAATACGTCAATCGTCTCCTCAAGGGCCGCAATGCGGTCCCTATGATTCACCATGGTCAGAAATGGTGGTAATGTCAATAAGTTCCCTCGTCCGAGCCTAGGCTCTGATACCAACTGCTACGCGGCGCCTTCCTGAGATTCCTTGGAATGGCAACGTAAGGCTAAGCAACCGATGCCAGGGCAGTTGCTGTCCGCCGAGTGAGGTCCCCTCCGTATGCTAGATGAGATTGTTAGTGCAGTACGGGAAAACCAATGTCAACAATTGAGAGAACAGTAATGAGAATTGAATAAAAACTTGATTGCATTAATGAAAGCTATTACAAAATAAGGCAACGCGGTGTCGAGGGGGAAAGACACCAGTACAGATAATTGCTTGCTAGAAAGTTTTTGATTGCTTGATCCCCCCTAATAATGCTTAAAAGAAAAACCAAAGTTACAAGACTTGACCAAACTACGCTAGAGAAACATAATGAAAGTACATGGAATAAAACTACTCTATATTTAAAATGAAAAGGACTTAGTTTTCTACAAGGTAGAAACAGGTCCGTTGTTAGCAACTTTATCTCAGACATCATGATTTGCGCGCGCGGCGCTGTTGGCAGCTGCTTGCGGCTGGGCGCTAGCGAGGGATATCGGTGGGGCGACAGAGGCACATTTGCGCTTGTCACTTGGCACGGCCAAGACCAAGGGGCCGTCTATGGCGCTAGGCTTTAGGAGGCTTGCCAGGATGCATTGGGGAACGTCCAAGGGGTCATGGGGCATGGCTGGAAAGCCGCCCATGATAGTAGGTCCGCGATCGCGTAGGCTTGTTGGGGAAGATGTGATTTTTGGCCTATGCTTTCACGAAGATATTTACGCGTTCGCGTAGGTTTGGCTAGGCAGTGCATCGCGAACACATGGGAAATGCCGCGTTCGCGAAGAGGAGAAGAGGCAACTGGGTGTCACGCGTTTGTGCTTCACGATCGCGTGAGGTGAGACACGACCGCGTAGGTTGGAGGAAGCTGGGGTACACGTTCGCGTAAAGTAAGTTGAGGGGGCAGTCTATTTAGTGCTTCGCGATCGTGAGGCAATTTACGGGATCGCGATTAAGGAGAACTCGACAACAAATTTAAATGTTCAAAACGAGGGTTTGAGTTCATCACACAAAAATTGATTTGTGAGCTCGGTGGGAGGCGATTTATGAAGAGAGTTTTACGTGGGTGTTTGGGGTAAGTGATTCTCACTTAGGTTTTGACTAAATTTTGTGATTAGAACCTTAATTTCATCATTTAATTTGTGATGTGGGATGGAAAATTTGGGGAAATGTGGAAGAGTTCTTGAGATGGAATTATGAGGTTTTGAAGGGGATTTTGTTGCCGAAATTGAGTAAATTTGGTATGGTTATACTCCTGAGTGAATGTGATTTCGGCTTTTGTGACTTTTGTTAGATTTCGAGACGTGGGCCTTGGGGCCGGGTTCAGGCCAATTTCGGGTTTTGAGTCTAATTTAATAGTTTTTCTTCTGGAATTGATTCCTTTAGCATATATTAATGGTATTGTATTGTTTGTGTCTAGATTCGGAGCATTTGGAGTCCGAATCGAGAGACAAGAACATTGCAGAGTAGGGATTTTCTTGGATTGAGGTAAGTAACGGTCTTAAATCTGGTCTTAAGGGTATGCAACCCCGAGAAATTCATATGATGTGGATATTTAGAGGTGACGCACATGCTAGGTGACAGACGTGTCAGTGTGCACTGTGTGGGATAGAGACTTGGTCTGCCCCGGGAGACTGTAAAGTCAAATAGCCCGTTGTTATTACCTGTTCATCTTGTTTTTGAGTTATTGACTGTCTTACATGTTAGAAATCATGCTTAGGCTATATGATAACACTCTTGGGACCAATTGTGGTCGTGAACTTGTTGAATTGACTGCTAAATGGTTGTCTTGTACTCAGTCATCGTTTGCTTATGCATTATATCTCAGCTCTCTCTCATGTCTTGATTATACTTGTTGTATTCTCTGTTTGGGCTGTTTATTGTGATATTCGTGAGGCTGGAGAGGCTAGTGACTGATATAGGGCCTGAGTGCAGGGTTGAGAGCTATGTGAGATATATTGAATCGGGTTGCACGCTGGAATAATATTGGATCAGGTTGCACGCCGCAACAAGCCTTAGGGCCATTTTACCGGATTAGGTTGCATGCCGCAACAGTACTTGGATCGGGCTACAAGCCGCAACAATATTGGATCGGGCTGCACGCCGAAATAATATAACGCTTCGTCTGTAGGAGTCCCTCTGGAGTCTGTACACCCCAGTGAGCGCAGGTACCTCGATTGTGAGTATTGAGGCTGAGAGCCGAGTGATTGAGTTGTTCAGATAGATGAGTGACGGTAGCCCTGTGAGGCTGTACTTGCTGTTATTTTTTTTTGCACTTTGTTGCTAGTGGTTGTTGTTGTGAATTTTCTTTGGAACTTATATTGTTTTACTTGAGCTCAAAATATTTGATTTTATAGTACCAGATTGAAAGCATGCCCACTTTCTTTGGTGAAATTACTGAAATGAACTGTATTTTGTGCAGCTCATCACTGCTTCTCAGTTCCTTATTTAATTCTGTTACTTACTGAGTTAGAAGTACTCACATTACTCCATGCACCTTGTGTGAAGATCCAGGTGTGATCGGACACAGAGGTCATTGAGCTCGTGCACAATTGATTTTTTTCGAGATTTACGAGGTAGCTGCCGGCGTTCGCAGACCTTGTGCTCCTTCCTTATTATCTTTCTTTCTCTATATTGATATTTAGATGCAAACTATTGTAAACACTATATTTTAGATTTAGAGTCTAGTTGCTCATGAATTGGTGACACCCTGATGTTTGGGGTTAGTAATTTCGCACTTTGTTTTCTATTTAAAGTTTAACTTTGAGTTTCATGAAAGATTCCTGATATGGAAAGTTTTCCATTACTATTTTAATGATTCTGAAGTATTTTTGGGATAGTCGGATTGCCTAGTAACATTGATACGCGCCATCACAACAAGATTGAATTTAGGGCCGTGACAGGTTGAATGTAAAAGGCATAAAAACTTAAGAATATTAATACAAATAGAAATTATGATAATAAATTTGAAAACTGATAGTCTTCATTTTCTTAATTGCCTTTCCCTTTTAAGTGAGCAATAAATGTAGAGAGTTATTGATATTTTAATAGACAGTCTTAATTTTGCAGCAAATATTTTGAGGGAAATATAAGAGAAAAAGCCCAAAAATTGACAAAAAGTATAAATACCAATGCTGGCCAAAGAGAGGTGCCACCTCACTTTTCTATTGCCTATATATATATATATATATATATATATATATAGATAGATGTCCAAAAATCCTCTATTACATATTTAAAGTCTCATCCAATTCCTTATAATGAATGTGTATTTATATGTAATGTCTATATGCTTGAAATTTCAGCCCGTAGGAAAGTTTGATTCGAGGCGTTTAGTGCTATATGGAAAGCAAGGTTGGAGAGAGCTGTACTTTCGTGGAGAAATTGCAAAGTGTCAGAATCGAAAAGTGAAGCAGAAATTGGAATATTATATTCAAATCTCTTTGGGTTGTTCTTCGGGTTCTAAGGAGGTTGATAGTAATGATATATCTAATTACACATGGGCTTGAGAGGGTACTTGTGGCGAATTTATTTTCTAAGAGAGAAAATTTAGACTTAGAAATCTGCCTACTTGAAATAATCAATTAAACAATAATAAATACTCCTATGAAAATTTGATACTCCAGCAATTTTCGCTAGAAGAAAGCATGATAAAAGCTTATAACCATAGAAATTGCTATTAACAGTAAAACTCATTTCCTACTGCGAAAGGACACCATCTCCAAGCAAAGGATATAAAGGTAAGCAAAAAATAAATAGACAACTACAAAGAAAAGAATAGATGTGAGAATTTTCAGTTTGACACTTAATTCTGTCAAAGACGTTATTAACATTGTTTTCTTATTTAATTTTGTCGTAATTTGATTAATTACTTTTCCCCCTATTTTACAATTTCAATGAGTGCAGAAAATTATATATTCAAGACAATTCTGTATGCACACATATAGAAAATAAAGAACCATTTTTTCCAAATAAATACACACGTAACCAAATTATTTACTAAGTAAAGTAAATATATCAATCCTAAGTTTAGGATTGTGATGAACCGACCGGTAGTCTTGAGAGTTATAGCCCCGATCCATAGTAGGTCCATAGGGTTGAGTATGACTTGTGTGCAAAATTTGTGGTCAATCGGACGTGGTTTGGTTGGTTTCGACATCAATTGTCGAATTTAGAAGTTTCAAGTTCTTTAAGTTTGAATCGAAGGATGATTTGTGATTTTAGCGTTGTTTGAGGTGGTTTGAGGGCTCGAGTAAGTCAGTATGGTGTTTTAGAATTGGTTGGTATGTTTGGTTGAGGTCCCGGGGCCTCGGGTGTGTTTTGATTGTTAACTGATTGAGTTTGGGACTTATGAAATTGCTGAAGTTGTTGCACCTCGTGTAATCACACCCACACACTTTGGGTCGCGGGTGCGGAGACGTAGAAGCGGTTTTGGCCTTGTCCAGCTAGGCCCGCAGGTGCGGAAATTGGTCCGCAGAAGCGGTCGGGGACTGCAGGAGTGGGCTTGCAGATGCGGTCCCAGCCTATTTAAGTTTTCTTCGCACCTGCGATGGATTTTCCCTATGTGCGGGATCGCGGAAGCGAGAATTTGACCGCACGTGCAGTTTGAATGGCAGAAAAAGGGCTAAGTGCGAGGGTTTGATTTCATTCTTCATTTTCGGACTTGGGAGCTCGGAATTTGTCGATTGTTTGAGGGATTTTCAGATAAAGCTTTGGGGTAATGATTCCTAACTCGTTTTTGGTTGTATTTCATTAATTTGTAGTTGTTTCCTCCACTTCATTTCAATTTGGGTTGAAAATTTGGGGGAAATGAGGAAAAGTTCTTTAACCGAATTTCTGAGTTTTGATTGGGGTTTAGACATCGAATTTGGATAATTTTGGTACGAGTGAACTCGTGAGTGAATGGATGTTCATATTTCGTGATTTTTACCTGATTTCGAGACGTGGGCTAGGGGAGACTTCTTAGGGCGATTTCTTGCTTTAACTTTGATTTCAGTAGCTAGATTAGTTCCTTGTAGTTATATTTATGATATGCAATTTATTTTGGCAAGATTTGGACCATTCAGAGTCGGATTTTCGTGGAAAGAGCATTGTTATGGATTGATTGAGCATGGTTCGAGGTAAATGGCTTGCCTAACTTGTGTGAGGGAACTCCCCTTAGGCTTTGGTACTGTTTTATATGTGAGCGCCATGTATGTGAGGTGACGAGTACGTACACGAGCTAATTATTGTAAAAACTCGGATTCCGCTAATTAATAACCTGTTTTCCTTCTTATTTGAGCCATATTAGCATGTGTAGTATCGTGATAAATTAGAATAGCATGCCTACTTTCCTTAACTATTTATCCGAACTCCGGGCAGCATGTTTAGTGAATTTTCCTTTCTTTCCTTAATTTGTACTTAGTTTGAATTGTAGAATTTCATGTTGTAGCTGTTGAATTCTATTGTTTGAACTGTATATTTACTTTTGGGACTACATAATGGTATTTCGAGAGATCCCCGTACATATTTACTTTGGGACTACAAAACGGTATTCCGGGAGATCCCTCTGCACATTTACGTTTGGGACTATGTGACGGTCTCTCTAGAGATCCCCTATTTTTATCTTTGTGTACTGAGTTGTTACCTTCTATGATTTCATTCTTATTAAATTCCAGTCTGTATTTTACTATGATATTTCATTCTGTATTACTTTATTTTGTATATATATATATATATATATATATATATATATATACATCTGGGGCCCTGACCTCACCTCTCCACTACTCTACCGCGTTGAGGCGTGACACTCNGAGATTCCCCCTACACATTTACATTTGGCACTACAAGACGGTATCTTGGGAGATCCCCTGTTGTTATCTCTGCGTACTGAGCTATTGATTTCTATGTTTCATTCTTGTTAAGTTTCAGTCTTTATTTTACTGCATATTCCATTCTGCGTCATTTTATTATATATATATATATATATACCAGTAGGGCCCTGACCTGACCTCGTCACTACTCGACCGAGGTTAGGCTTGACACTTACTGGGTACCATTGCGGTGTACTCACGCCCTTTCCTGCACATGTTTTTCGTGTGCAGATCCAGGTTCCTCTTACCAACCTCATCCTTAGTTGTAGTCGTTGCTGATTTCGGAGACTTCAAGGTACATCTGCCCACGCCCGCAGATCCTCGGAGTCCCCCTCTATCCCCTATGTTGAGTCTTCTTTCATTTGTATAGATACTGATGTATTGAGTAGTCAGAACTTCGTAGTAGCTTGTGACTTACGGCGTTCCTGGTCTTGGGAGTGTTATGTACATTTCGAGGGTTGATTATTGTATTTGCCGAACGACATCGCAACTGAGTATTTAAGTTATCTATCACTATTTGTTGTTATTTTCATGTTTTCATTTCATTTCTGCAAACTGTTAGGCTTACCTAGTCGTAGAGACTAGGTGCTGTCACAACCACGGAGGGAGGATTTGGGTCGTGACAAGTTGATATTAGAGCTCTAGGTTCGTAGGTGTCGTCAGTCACCAGCCGGTTAATGAGAGTCTTGCGAATCAGTACGGAGATGTCTGTACTTATCTTCGGGAGGCTATGGAACTGTTAGGAACAATCATATTTCTTTTGACTCCTTGTCGTGCGAGTTATTGACATCGAATTCTAAAATTTCACAATTCTATTCTTTCTCACACATGGTGAGGAACCGTACCGGGAGATCTGACGACTAGGCACCCGCGCCCCCTGCTAGAGCCACTAGAGGCCGAGGCCGGGGCTGGGGTAGAGGACGACCACACGGTGCAACCAGAGCACTTGCGCGAGCTACGTCAGAAAAGCCCCTAGTAGCTCCAACTGGAGGGCAGGCACCAGAGGTTCCTATTGCTGCACCAACCCTCTAGGAGACTCTAGCCCAGTTCATGAGCATGTTTAGAATCTTAGCTTAGGTTGGATTGATTCCATTATCTCCCGCCACATCTCAGGCCGGGGGAGGGGCACAAACTCCCGCAACCCGCACTCCTGAGCATAGGGTCCAGGTTGTTCAGGCTCCAGAGTTCATTCCTATGCCGCCGGTAGCTCCGGTTCAGCATAAGACCACGACAACCGCTTCTGAGGCGGAGCAACTTAGACTTGAGAGGTACAAGAAGTGTCACCCACCTACCTTAAACGGATTAACTTTAGAGGATGCTCAGGGTTTTCTGGAGGAGTTTTATCGTATTCTTCGTACTATGGGCGTAGCAGATACGAGTGGTTTTTTTTTACCACTTTCTAGCTTAGAGGAGCAACTTATCAGTGGTGGCGTGCTTATGAGCTGAGTACTCTGGACGAGGCAGCCTCACTCACATTGTCTCAGTTCTCGGATATGTTTTTGAGAGAGTATGTCCCTCAGAGCCTCAGGGATGCTTGGCGCGCGGAGTTTGAGTAGTTGCGCTAGGGTTCTATGACTGTATCAGAGTATGCAGTTTGTTTCAGTGAGTTGGCCCGACATGCACCAGACTTGGTTACCACAGTTCACGAGAGAGTTCGTCGCTTTATTGAGGGGCTCCACCCCAACATCAGATTCAGTATGGCCAGGGAGTTGGAGATGGATATCTCTTATCAGCAGGTTGTGAGTATTGCTAGGAGATTGGAGTGCATGCTTGCCCAGGACAGAGAGGAGAGAGAGGCCAAGAGGTCTAGAGAGACTGGTTATTATTCTGAAGCTCGCTCCCCAGCTGCTCACAATGGTACGGGTTATGTGAGCTGCCTCGTTCATTTAGCTCTCCCAACCGCCAATGGTGTTCCCACCCCTTCTAGGCCCTAAGAGCCTTATTATGCACCGCTAGTATCTAGTGTGCCTCCTACTCGGGTTTCTATTAGCGACCGGTCCAGCAGCCCTAGCCCGAGTCAGTCACAATAGCCACATCCTCCGAGGGGTTGTTTTGAGTGTGGCGATGCTCGCCATATGGTGAGGGATTGCCCCAGACTTAGGAGGGGTGCACCTCTACAGACTTCTTAGCCACCACATGCTCCACCAGGCCCTCAGGCCATGATTCCAGCACCAACTACCGCTCCACCTGCTCAGCTAGCTTGAGGTAGAGGCTGGGGAGGTCTAGGTTTCCCTAGAGGGGGAGGCCAGACAAGATATTATGCTCTTCCAGCTCGTACAAAGGCAGTTGCTTCTGACTCTATCATTACAGGTATTGTTCCAATCTGTCATAGAGATGCGTCAATATTATTTGACCCAGGCTCTACATATTCATATGTGTCCTCTTATTTCCCCCCACATTTGGGCGTATCCCGTGATTCTTTGAGTACCCTTGTTTATGTGTCTACTCCTGTGGGAGATTCTCTTATGTTGGACAGTGTATATCGGTCGTGTTTGATTGCTCTTTGTGGTTTTAAGACCAGAGCCGATTTATTATTACTCAACATGGTAGATTTTGATGTTATCTTGGGCATGGACTAGTTGTTGCCCCATTATGCTATTCTTGATTATCACACTAAGACCGTGACGATGTCTATGCCAGTCTTACCTCGGTTAGAGTGGAGAGGTACCTTAGAGTATACTCCCTGCAGAGTTATTTCATTTCTTAAAGCTCGACGAATGGTTGAGAAGGGGTGTGACGCATACTAGCTTATGTGAGAGATATCAGTATTGATACCCCCACAGTTGAGTCAGTTCTAGTAGTGAAGGACTTCCTAGATGTGTTTCCAGCTGATCTTCCGGGCATGCCACTCGACAAAGATATTGATTTCAGAATTGATTTGTTGCGGGGCACTCAACCCATCTCTATTCCTCCATACCGTATGGCTCCTCCTGAGTTGAAAGAGTTGAAGGTGAAGTTGCAGGAGTTACTTGATAAGGGCTTTATTCGGCCCAGTGTGTCACCATGGGGTGCTCCGGTCTTGTTCGTGAAGAAAAATGATGTATCTATTCGTATGTGTATTGATTATCGCCAGCTGAACAAGGTTACAATGAAGAATAGATATCCATTGCCTCGCATTGATGACTTATTTGATAAGTTACAAGATTCCAGGGTGTTTTCCAAGATTGAATTACGTTCAGGCTACCATCAGTTGAAGATTCGGGAGCCAAATATCCTGAAGACTGCTTTCAGGACCTGATGTGGTCACTGTGAGTTTCTTGTTATGTCTTTTGGGATGACCAATGCCCCAACAACCTTTACGCATTTGATGCATAGTGTGCTCCAGCCTTATCTGGACTCCTTCGTCATTGTGTTTATTGACGACATCCTGGTGTACTCCCGGACTCCGGAGGATCATGAGCAGCATCTGAGGACTGTGCTTCAGACTTTGAGTGAAAAGAAGTTGTATGCAAAATTTTCAAAGTGTGAGTTTTGTCTACACTCAGTGGCATTCTTGGGTCATATAGTATCGAGTGATGGGATCAAGGTGGATATGAAGAAGGTGGAAGCAGTTTAGAGTTGGCCGAGACCGTCATCAGCTACAGAGATTCGCAGGTTTCTTGGTTTGGCGGGGTATTACTATCGTTTTGTAGAGGGACTCTCATCTAGTGCAGCACATATGACCAGGCTGATCCAGAAGGGTGCTCCGTTCAGGATGACAGAGGAGTGTGAGGAGAGCTTTCAGAAGCTCAAGACAACTTTGACTACAACCTCAGTATTGGTATTGCCTATAGGTTCGGGGTCTTATACTATATATTGTGATGCGTCGCGAATTGGTCTTGATGCGGTGTTGATGCAGGACAGCATGGTGATTGCCTACGCGTCCAGACAACTGAAGATGGATGAGAAGAACTATCTTGTCCACAACCTTGAGTTAGCAGCTATTGTTCATGCCTTGAAGATTTAGCGACACTATTTGTACAGTGTTCCTTGTGAGATTTACACCGATCATCGAAGTTTGCAACATCTTTTAAGCAAAAAGATCTTAACTTGCGTCAACAGAGGTGGTTAGAGATACTAAAGGACTATGATATCACCATTTTATACCACCTGGGGAAGGCCAATGTGGTGGCTGTGCTTTGAGTCGCCGAGCAGAAAGTTTGGGGAGTTTAGCATATCTTTCAGCAGTAGAGACACCTTTAGCATTGGATCTTTAGGCCTTAGCCAACCAGCTTGTGAGATTGGATATTTCTCAGCTGAGTTGAGTGTTGGTGTGTGGTCCCTCGATCATCTCTTTAAGATCATATCAGGGAGCGTCAGTATGATGACCCCCACCCGTTTGTCCTTGAGGACACGGTCCAACACGGTGGTACTAAATATGTCACTATTGGGGATGATGGCTCATTGAGGATGCAGGGCGGGCTATATGTCCCTAATGTAGACGGGTTGCGTGAGTTGATTCTTCAAGAGGCTCATAGATCGCGGTACTCCATTCATCCGGGTGCCGCAAAAATGTATCAAGACTTGAGGCAGCATTACTGGTGGAGAAGGATGAAGAAGGACATAGTGGAGTATGTTGCTTGGTGACTAAATTGCCAGAAGGTGAAGTATGAGCATCAGCGGCCGGGTGAGTTTCTTCAGAAGTTAAAGATTTCGGAGTGGAAATGGGAGCTGATCACTATGGATTTCGTTATTAGACTCCCATAGACTCAGCGGAGATTTGATGCAGTTTGGGTGATTGTGGATAGACTGACCAAGTAAGCTCATTTCATTCCAGTGATGACTACATATTCTTCCGAGCAGTTGGCTCGAATCTACATCCGTAAGATCGTCAGACTTCATGGCGTACCAATATCTATTAACTTTGACCGAGGTATACAGTTTACATCACAGTTCTGGAGAGTTTTACAACAAGTGTTGGGTACTAGAGTGGAGCTGAGCACAACATTTCACCCTTAGACGGACGAGCAGTTCAAGTGCATTATTCAAATATTAGAGGATATCATTCGTGCATGTGTGATGGAGTTTGAAGGGTCATGGGACCAGTTCTTTACAGTTGCGGAGTTTGCCTACAACAACAGTTATCAGTCGAGCAACCAGATGGCACTGTATGAGGCTTTGTATGGTAGGTGGTGTCTGTCCCCAGTGGGTTGGTTCGAGCCGGGCGAGGCCCGATTATTGGGTACAGATTTGGTCCAGGATGCCTGGATAAGGTGAAGGTGATTCAGGAGCGTCTTCGCACAGCCCAATCCATATGGAAGAGTTATGCGGACCAGAAGGTTCGCGATGTAGCATTCATGGTTAGAGAGATGGTCTTGCTCTGGGTATCGCCTATGAAGGGCGTTATGAGGTTCAGGAAGAAGGGAAAGCCGATCCTGAGGTACATTGGTTCTTTTGAGGTGTTGCGTCATGTTGGGGAGGTTTCTTTTGAGATTGCCTTACCTCTCAGCCTAGTAGGGGTTAATCCAGTATTCTACGTTTTTGTGCTCCGGAAGTATCACGGTGATCCAACTCACATATTGGATTTCAGCTCAGTAAGGCTGGACAAGGATCTATCTTATGTTGAGGAGCCAGTGGTTATTTTGGACAGGCAGGTCAGAAAGCTAAGGTCAAAGAACATTGCTTTAGTAATGGTTCAGTGGAGGGGTCAGCCAGTCGAGGAGGCGACTTGGGAGACCGAGCAGGATATGCACATCCGTTATCCTCATCTTTTCACAGCTTCAGGTATGTCTCTATACTCGTTCGAGGACGAATGATTATTTTAAGAAATGGAGGATGTGACGACCCGAACGGTCGTTTTGAGAGTTATAGCCCCGATCCCCTATTAACTACTTCCCCCGTATCTGTTTTCAGCTATTGTGACTTATTGGGAGCTTTCGTTTTTGGAGTGTTTTGGGGCGCTTAGTCCCTAAACGGGAGCTTAAGCCTTAGGATTTGGACCATAGTTAGAACTGTGTGAAGACGACTCCAGAATAGAGTTTTGTCAGTTCCATTAGCTCTGTTAGGTGATTTTGGACTTAGGAACGTGTCTGGATTGTGTTTTAAAGGCCCGTAGCTCATTTAGGCTTGAAATGGCGAATGCCGAAGTTTTAGAGATTTTGACCGGCAATGGAATTTTTGATATCGGGGTCTGATTCGGATTTCGGAAGTTGTAATAGGTCCGTAGATTTGAATATAACTTGTGTGCAAAATTTGTGGTCAATCAGGCATGGTTTGAGTTGTTTCGGCATCGGTTGTCGAATTTGGAAGTTTCAAGTTCCTTAAGTTATAATTGGAGGATGATTTGTGATTTTAGCGTTGTTTAAGGTGGTTTGAGGTCTCGAGTAAGTCCGTATGGTGTTTTAGGATTGGTTGGTATGTTTGGTTGAGGTCATAGGGGCCTCGGGTATATTTCGAATGCTTAACGGATTGAGTTTGGGACTTATGAAACTGCTGAAGTTGCTGCACCTGGTGTAATTGCACCTGCACACTTTGGGCCTCTAGTGCGGAGTTGCAGAAACGTCCATGGAGCCGCAGAAGCGGTTTTGGCCTTGTCAAGTTGGGGCTGCAGGTGCGACGATTGGTCTGCAGAAGCGGATACGCAGAAGCAGTAGGGGACGGCAGAAGCGGGCTAGCAGGTGTGGCTCAGTGCTCGCAGATGTTGTCCCAGCCTATTTAAGTTATCTTCGCACCTGCGATGGATTTTCCGCAGGTGCATGACCGTAGAAGCGGGAATTTGACCTCATGTGTGGTTTGACTGGCAGAAAAGGGGTTAAGTACGAGGGTTTTATTTCATTCTTCATTTTTGGATTTGGGAGCTCGAAATTTGGCGATTTTTCGAGAGATTTCAGAGAACGTTTTGGGGTAATTATTCCTAACTCGTTTTTGGTTGTATTTCATTAATATGTAGTTGTTTCCTCCACTTTATTTTGGATTTGGGTTGAAAATTTGGCGGAAAAGGGCAAAAGTTCTTCAACCGAATTTTTGAGTTTTGATTGGAGTTTGGACATCAAATTTGGATAATTTTGGTACGAGTGAACTCGTGAGTGAATGAGGGTTCATATTTCGTGACTTTTACTAGATTTCGAGACGTGGGCTCGGGGAGACTTGTTAGGGCGATTTCCTAATTCCTTGCTTTAGCTTTGGTTTCAGTAGCTAGATTAGTTCTTTGTAGTTATATTTATGATATGTGATTGATTTTGGTTAGATTTGGGCCATTCAGAGTCAGATTTTTGTGGAAAGAGTATTGTTACGGATTGATTGAGCTTGGTGCTAGGTAAGTGGCTTGCCTAACCTTGTGTGGGAGAACTCCCCTTAGGATTTGGTACTGTTTTGATATGTGAGCGGCGTGTACGTGAGGCGAGGAGTACGCACACGGGCTAATTGTTGTAAAAACTCGATTTCTGCTAATTAATAACCTGTTTTCCTTCTTATTTGAGTCATATCAATATGTGTAGTATCCTGATAGATTAGAATAGCATGCCTACTTGCCTTAACTGTTTATCTGAACTCGTGCAACATGTTTAGTGAATTTTCCTGCCTTTCCTTAACTTGTACTTAGTCTGAATTGTAGGATTTCGTGTTGTAGCTGTTGAATTCTATTGTTTGAACTATGTATTTACTTTTGGGACCACATAACGGTATTTCGGGAGATTCCCCTATTTTGCATATTTACTTTGGGACTACAAAATGGTATTCTGGGAGATCCCTCTACGCATTTACGTTTGGGACTACGAGACGGTATCTCGGGAGATCTCCTGTTGTTATCTCTATGTACTGAGCTTGTAACGACCCGACCGGTCATTTTGTGAGATTAGCCCTGTTTCCTCTGTTTCAGCTTTGTCATATGTTATTTAACCAAATTATGACGTTTGGGGTCGATCGGTTCGGGTTCAGAGTGGTCGTGGTGAGAATTGAAACACCTAGTCTCTTAAATGAGCTTAATAGTTGGAAAAGTCAACCAGTAGTTGACTTATAGGTAAACAAACTCAAAATATGGATTTTATAGCTCGAATAACTTCGTTAGGTGATTTGGGACTTAGGATTATGATTGGAATGTGGTTTTAATGTCCAAAGAAGAATTAGGCTTGAATTGGCGATATTGAGTTTTTGACGATTTTCGGTCGGCAACGAAAAATTAGCTATAGGGGTCGGAATGGAATTTCGGAAGTTGGAACAGGTTCGTAGGGATATTTTGGACCACTATGCAAATTTTCAAGTAAATCAGAAGTGTTTTGGTTGGTTTCGGCATCTTTGGCGAATTTGGAAGTTTCAAAATTTATAGGCTTGAATCCGAGGTGAATTTGGTATTTTTGCATTGTTTTGGGTGTTTCGAAAGCTCGAATAATTTTGAATGAGGTTGTGGGAGGTGTTGGCATGTTTAGTTGAGGTCCCGAGGGTCTTCGGTGAGTTTCGGGTGGTTAACGGATCAATTTTTTGACTTTGAACTTAGCAGATTTTCTGGTGTTGTTGCAGAGAATTATTATTCTTTGCGTTCGCGGTGGGGTCCTGCGTTCGCGAAGATTAAACGGGGGGGCTGGGGATTTTGTTCTATGCATTCGCAGAAAGGGTATGCATACGCGGGGGGTTGGGCAGTGTGTGCATCGCGAACGCGTGTGAGGGGATGCGTTCACGTAGGGATGCGAGTCAGCTGAGGACCCCAGGTCCCTTGGTCTATGCGTTCGCGAAGAGGTCTATGCGTTCGCGAAGGCCTGGGGGTGGTTATGCATCGCGTTCGCGGGGAGGCAACCGCGTTCGCGTAGGGTAAAAGGGGGGCGCCTGTTGGTTTGTTCTATGTGAACACATGCATAGCGCCGCGTTCGTGAAGGGTAATAACTGGGTAGATTCTTTTAAGTTAAAAAATGAGGGTTTAGTCCATATTTTAAAAAACCCATTAGAGAGCTCGGGAGAAAGTGAAATTTGAAGGGATATTCAGTGGAGTTCTTGGGGTAAGTACTCTTCAATCATATTTGGGCTAATTCCATGATTTAGTCTTGATTTTCATCATTTTATTTGAGGAATTTGAGTGGAAATTGGAGGAAAATGGGAGGAAAGTTTGAGAATTTCTTTTGATGATTTGAGTGTGCAATTGAGGTCGGATTTTGAGGAATTAGCTATTACGGATTGGTATCCACACTTATATTAATGTGGTAAATGTGAGCATGCCAGAAATCATGTTAAGTACAAATGCTAAGGCTTCACGCCAAAATACAGAGACCCGAGTGGTCATTTATTACTGTCTCATTATATGATTATTTGATTTCATATACTCAGTACTGTCATAGCATATTATTTCATGCCTCAGTCTCAGTAATTGTTAATTGTACACATAATTATCATTGTTTCGGGCTGATTTATGCAACTGTGAGCCATGTGAACGAGACTGGAGAGTAATGACTGAGTGAGGCCGAGAGCCTGTATTGAGACAGTTATGAGATCAGACTACACACCGCAACGATCCTCTAATCATGCCTTCATTGTCTTGATATAGCTCTTGGGCTTATAGAAGCCCCTCCGAAGTCTTTACAGTCCCCGTGAGCGCATTGATATTGAGGGATGGATCTTCCCTGGACATGGACCTTGTCCGAAGTTGATGATATGTGAGGTATGGATCGTTCCTGGACATGGATCGTTCCTGGACATGGATCTTGTCCGAGCATTGTATTCCGGAGATGGATATTCTCTTTGGGGCTGGATTGGCCTTTTCCTCAGTACCGAGTTACTACGGTCACCGATGATTATGTACATTCCGGGATGGACCTTCCCTGCGCCTGAGAGCCATATATGGTACTGAGTGGACTTCTGTTTGAGGGTTGTGAGCACTGTGTGCATTTACATACTGGTTTCATATATTTATATATATATATTGGCATGTAAAGTATACTGGGCATACTTGGCATATTTTGTTCACTTTCTGATAAATTGTCAGCATGCCTAATTTCTGTACGCTGTTTATTGTAAATTATGAGGTTTAGTTCGTCACTACCTCTCAGCCCATAGATTGGGTTCGTTACTTCTGAGTTGGTGTACTCACGTTACCCCCCGCACCTTGTGTGCAGATCCAGGTACATCGGGACTCGGTAGTTGTTGCTGAGCAGCTATTAGAGTTTCTTCGGAGTCGTCGAGGTAGCAGTTGGCGACCGCGACCTCGTCTTCTCCTTATTTGTCTTCTTGTTGCACTTTCATTACTCCAGACTATGTTTTCTATTTTTCTATTTTGACATTGTTATGTTGTAGTAGCTCATAATTGAGTGACACTAGATCTGGGGTTGGATTTCGAATTGTGCTTTAATGTGGTTTAAACTTTCAAGTGGATTATTATCAATATTCTGCTTCTAAATTTATAAAATTTCTGAAAAATAAACTTGGATTCAACAAAATGTGTGGCTTGCCTGATTCCACGACATGCACCATCACGACTAAGTGTTTGGGGTCGTGACAAGTTGGTATTAGATCTCTAGGTTAAATAGGTTTCACCAGTCATGAGCAAGTTTAGTAGAGTCTTGCGGATCGGTACAGAGACGTCTGTACTTATCTTCAAGAGGCTACAGAACCCTTAGGAAAAATCTCACATTCTTGAATTCTGCCGTGCTAACCTGTTGATTCCTAGAACTAAACTTCTGTTGTTTTCATTCTCTCATAGATGGTGAGGACTCACGCTACCGATCGGGGTGATCAGACACTAGCTGGGTCGGCGAGAGGTCGAGGCCGTGGAAGAGGGAGGGGTGCATCCCGCGTTGCAGCCGAGGCAGTACCTGTGGACCCTCCTACTATTCAGGACCAGGTCCCCGTCGTTGAGATTTCGGCGGGACAGGCTCAGGCACCGGCACTGCCTATCGTGATTCCGGGTCTTCAAGAGACCCTTGCTTAGATTCTGAATGTGTGCACCAGTCTTGCACAGGTAGTCGGTATGTCTACTACTTCCTCTACTTCTCAGGCCGGGGGAGGCACTCAGACTCCAGCTGCCCGTACACTTGAGTAGGTTACCACGGGGCTTCAGACATCGCGTGCAGCTCCAGTCCTGTCGGTTGCCCCAGCCCATGATTATGTGGTCCCAGCTTTAGCAGACGATGAGCAGCGCAAGTTGGAGAGGTTTAGTAGACTTCAGCCTCCGACTTTTAGTGGTACTGAGGGCGAGGATGCCCAGGGCTTCTTAGATAAGTGTCAGAGGATTCTTCGCACAACGGGGATATTGGAGGTCAGTGGGGTCCCATTTACTACCTTCCAGTTATAAGGAGCTGCACTTGCTTGGTGGGAGGCCTATTAGAGGGGTAGACCTGTTATGCACCGCCCCTCACATGGAATTAGTTCTCCATTATTTTCCTGGAGAAGTATGTATAGCAGTCCCGCAGGGAGGAGCTGCACAGGGAGTTCGAGCAGTTGTGTCAGGGGGGACATGACTGTGACGAAGTATGCGATGAGGTTCTCCGAGTTAGCCCGTCATGCTATTTGTCTAGTTAACATAGATATGGAGAGGATCAGGAGGTTTGTTGATGGCCACACTTATGACCTTTGGATTTTTCTGACCAGGGAGAGCGTATCTGGCGCTTCTTTTGAGGAGGTGGTTGACATTGCTAGAGAGATTGAGTCAAATCGCAGCCAGTAGCGAGTCGAGAGGGAGGCCAAGAGGCCTCGAGGATCTGGTAGTTTTGGTGATGTTCATTCAGGAGGTCAGTTTCAGCACAACAGAGGCTGTTCATTTAGGCCTCCTCAGCTAGTCCGCCCAACCTACAGTGGTGCATCATAGAGGCAGGGTCCCCGCAACTCTCATCTGGGCCGTTCCTCATTCAGTTCCCTTCCAGCCCAGAGTTCATCTTGGCTACCATCAGTTCAAGGTTCCTCGGCGCATGGTTCTTCTAGTGGTTATTCTGGTTCTAGGGGTTCCCTTCAGTCCCCGCCGTCATTTGCTGAGAGGGGTTGCTTTGAGTGTGGTGATCCGGGTCATATCAAGAGGTATTTCCCCCGCCTTTCGGGTGGTTCATTCCAGCAAAGGAGCTAACTTTCAGCTTCAGCACCAGTTACTACACCACCCGCCCAGGCAGCTAGGGATGAGGGTCAGTCAGCTAGAGTCCGCCCTAGAGGGGGAGGTCGATCAGGTGGAGGTCAGGCCCGTTTCTATGCACTCCCAGTCATACCAGATGATATGGCCTCAGATGCAGTGATTAAAGGTATTGTCTCAGTCTGTCACCGAGATGCTTCGGTCTTGTTTGATCCTGGTTTCACGTATTCTTACGTTTCATCATACTTTGCCCATTTTCTGGATATGCCCCGTGAGTCCTTAGTTACATCTGTTCATGTGTAGACTCTGGTGGGTGATACTATTGTTGTAGACCGTGTGTACTGGTCTTGTGTGATATCTATTGGGGGTTTGGAGACCCGAGTTGATATGTTATTACTTAGCATGGTTGACTTTTATGTGATATTGGGCATGTACTGGTTATCTCCGTGTCATGCAGTTCTTGATTGTCACGCTAAGACCGTGACCTTAGCTATGCCAGGATTTTCGAGGGTCCAGTGGAGAGGTTCTATTGAGTATGTGCTAGTAGGGTGATTTCTTACCTGAAGGCCCATCGTATGGTAGAAAAGGGGTGTTTATCGTACTTGGCTTTTGTGAGGGATGTCAGTGTTGAGACTCCCACTATTGATTCTGTTCCTGTGGTCCGTGATTTTCCGGACGTGTTTCTTGTTGACCTGCCAGGCATGCCACCTGGCAGGGATATTGATTTTGGTATTGATTTAGTGCCAGGCACTCAACCTATCTCTATTCCACCGTATCGTATGGCACCGACGAAGTTAAAGGAATTGAAAGAGCAGCTACAGGAACTCCTAGATAAGGGGTTCATTCGGCCTAGTATGTCACCTTGGGGTGCACCAGTGTTGTTTGTAAAGAAGAAGGATGGTTCCATGAGAATGTGTATTGACTACAGACAGTTGAATAAGGTTACAGTCAAGAATAAGTATCCTTTGCCTCGTATTGATGATTTGTTTGACCAGCTTCAGGGAGCTAAAGTGTTCTCTAAGATTGATTTGAGATCTGGGTATCATCAACTGATGTTTCGGGATTCAGACATTCCCAAGACAACTTTCAGGACTCGTTATGGTCATTATGAGTTTATGGTGATGTCTTTAGGGCTGACCAATGCCCCAACAATGTTCATGCATTTGATGAACAACGTGTTTCAGCCGTACCTGGATTCATTTGTTACTGTGTTCATTGATGATATCATGGTATATTCTCGTAGCCAGGAGGAGCACGCCCAACATTTGAGGGTTGTTTTGCAGAGATTGAGGGAGCAAAAACTTTATGCAAATTCTCCAAGTGTGAGTTTTGGCTTGGCTCAGTAGCTTTCTTGGGGAACGTGGTGTCCAGTGAGGGTATTCAAGTGGATTCGAAGAAGATATAGGCGGTACAGAGTTGGCCCAGACCATCCTCAACTACATATATTAGGAGCTTCCTTGGTTTGGCAGGATATTACCGTCTCTTTGTAGAGGGGTTTTCTTTTATTGCTTCGCCCTTGACCAAATTGACCTAGAAGGGTGCTCCATTCATGTGGTCGGACGAGTGTGAGGAGAGCTTTCAGAAGCTCAAGACTGCATTGACCTCAACTCTAGTACTAGTATTACCATCAGCTTCAGGTTCTTATACCTTATATTGTGTTGCCTCGAGGATAGGCATTGGTTGTGTTTTGATGCATGAGGGTAGGGTGATTTCCTATGCCTCGCACAGTTGAAGACTCACGAGAAGAATTATCCCGTACATGATCTCGAGCTAGCAGCCATTGTTCACGCCTTAAAGATTTGGTGTCATTATTTGTACGGAGTGCATTGTGAGGTTTTTACCGATCACCGTAGTCTGCAGCATCTGTTTAAGCAGAAGGATTTGAATTTGCGTCAGAGGAGATGGTTGGAGCTTATCAAGGACTATGATATCACTATTCTATACCATACGGGGAATGCCAATGTAGTTGTAGATGCCTTGAGTCGTAGAGCAGAGAGTTTGGGGAGTCTATAGTATCTCCCAATAGCAAAGAGAACATTAGCACTTGATGTTCAGGCCTTAGCAAGTCAGTTTGTGAGATTGGACTTATCAGAGCCTCATCGGATGTTGGCTGGTGTAGCTTCCAGGTCTTCTCTTTATGACCAGATCCGGGAGCGCCAGTATGATGACCCACACTTACTCGTTCTTCAGGACAGGGTCCGACGAGGTGATGTTAGGGATGTAGTTATTGGTGATGATGGGGTTATGAGGATGCATGGTCGGATTTGTGTGCCCAATGTGGATGGGCTTCGAGAGTTGATTCTAGCAGAGGCCCATAGCTCGCGGTATTCCATCCATCCGGGTGCCGGGAAGATGTATCAGGATATGAGACAACATTATTGGTGGAGGCGGATGAAGAAGGATATTGTTGACTTTATAGCTCGGTGTCTCATTTGTCAGCAGGTCAAGTATGAGCACCAGAGGCCAGGTGGATTGCACCAGAGGTTAGATATTCCAAAGTGGAAGTGGGAGCGGATCACCATGGACTTTGTATTTGCGCTCCCACGTACTTCGAGGAGGTTCGATACTATATGGGTTATTGTGGATCGGTTGACCAAGTCCGCGTACTTCATTCCTGTTGGTACTACTTATTCTTCGGAGCGGTTAGCTGAGATTTATATCAGGGAGATTGTCTGATTGCATGGTGTTCCAGTTTCTATATTTTCTGACAGAGGTACTCAGTTCACATCTCAGCTTTGGAGGGACGTGCAGAGAGAGTTGGGTACTCAGGTTGAGTTAAGCACATCGTTTCATACTCAGACTGACGGGCAACCAGAGCATACTATTCAGATTCTGGAGGACATGTTGCGTGCTTGTGTCATTGATTTTGGGGGTTCATGGGACCCGTTTCTGCCACTCGCGGAGTTTTCTTATAATAATAGTTATCAGTCGAGTATCCAGATGGATCCGTATGAGGCTTTATATGGGAGGAGGTATAGATCTCCGGTTGGTTGGTTTAAGCCGGGTGAGGCCAGGCTATTAGGCATAGATTTGGTCCAGGATGCGTTGGATAAGGTGAAGTTGATTCAGGAGCGGCTTCGCACGGTGCAGTCTAGGCAGAAGAGTTATGCGGATCGGAAGGTCCGGGATGTGTCTTTTATGGTTAGAGAGAAGGTTCTACTGAAGGTGTCACCCATGAAGGGTGTTATGCGGTTTGGGAAAAGGGGAAAGTTGAGTCCGCGGTTCATTGGGCCTTTTGAGGTACTTTAGAGGGTTGGATAGGTGGTCTATAAACTTACTTTGCCACCCAGCTTATCGAGTGTTTATCCGGTGTTTCATGTTTCGATGCTCCGGAAGTATGTTGGTGACCCGTGTCATGTCTTAGACTTCAGCACAGTTCAACTTGAGGGTGATATGTCCTATGAAATGGAGCCAATGGCTATTTTGGATCGACATGTCAAAAGGTTGAGGTCTAAGGATATAACTTCAGTAAAGGTGTAGTGGAGAGGGCAGCCGGTGGAGGAGGCCACCTGGGAGACCGAGCGGGAGATGCAGAGCAGATATCCTCACTAATTTAAGACTTCAGGTATATTTCTATACCCGTCCGAGGACGAACGTTTGTTTAAGAGGGGGAGAATGTAACGACCCGACCGGTCATTTCGTGAGATTAGCCCCGTTTCCTCTGTTTCAGCTTTGTCATATATTATTTAACCAAATTATGATGTGTGGGGTCGGTCGGTTCAGGTTCGGAGTGGTCGTGGTGAGAATTGAAGCACTTAGTCTCTTAAATGAGCTTAATAGTTGGAAAAGTCAACCAATAGTTGACTTATACGTAAACGACCTCGTAATGTGAATTTTATAGCTCAGATAGCTTCGTTAGGTGATTTGGGACTTAGGAGTGTGATCGGAATGTGGTTTTGAGGTCCGGAGTAGAATTAGGCTTGAATTGGCGAAATTGAGTTTTTGGCGATTTCCGGTCGGCAATGGAAAATTAGTTATCGGGGCCGTAATGGAATTCTGGAAGTTGGAACAGGTTCGTAGGGTCATTTTGGATGTGTGTGCAAATTTTTAGGTCAATCAGATGTGTTTTGGAAAGTTCGACATTTTTGGCGAAATTTGGAAGTTTTAAAATTCATAGGCTTGAATCCGAGGTGAATTGGTGTTTTTGCATTTTTTTGGGTGTTTCAAAGTCTCGACTAAGTTTGAATGAGGTTGTGGGAGGTGTTGGCATGTTTGGTTGAGGTCCCGAGGGCCTCGGGTGAGTTTCGGGTGGTTAACAAATCAATTTTTGGACTTTGAACTTGGCAGATTTTCTAGTGTTGTTGCAGAGAATTTTAGTTCTTCGCGTTCGCAGTGGGGTTCCACATTCGCGAAGAGTAAATGGGGGAGCTGGGGATTTTGTTCTATGTGTGGATGCAAATGCGAGGGGTTGGGCAGTGTGTGCATCGCGAACGCGTGTGAGGGGATGCGTTCGCGTAGGGATGCGAGTCAGCTGAGGACCCCATGTCCGTTGGTCTATGCGTTCATGAAGAGGTCTATGTGTTCGAGAAGTCCTGGGGGTGGTTATGCATCGTGTTCGCGGGGAGGCAGTCGCGTCCGCGTAGGGTAAAAGGGGGGCGCCTGTTGGTTTGTTCTATGCGAACACGTGCATAGGGTCGCGTTCGCGAAGGGTCATAACTGGGCAGATTCTTTTAAGTTAAAAAATGAGGGTTTAGTCCATATTTTCAAAAACCCATTAGAGAGTTCGGGAGAAGGTGAAATTTGAAGGGATACTCAGTGGAGTTCTTGGGGTAAGTATTCTTCAATCATATTTGGGCTAATTCCATGTAGTCTTGATTTTTATCATTTAATTTGAGGAATTAGAGTGGAAATTGGGGAAAAATGGGAGAAAAGTTTGGGAATTTCTTTTGCTGATTTGAGTGGGAAATTGAGGTCGGATTTTGATGAATTAGATATGGGTAGACTCGTGAGGGAATAAGGATTCTAGTTTTGTGATTTTTATCGAATTCTAAGACGTGGGCTCGGGGGTCGGGTTTGACCAATTTTAGGATTTTGGGTTAATTTTGATAATTTTTGAATGGTTTCGTTCCTTGGCATATAATAATGATATAAATCTGATTTTTGGCAGATTTGGAGCACTCGGAGACCAAGTCTAGAGGCAAAGGCACTGTGGGCTAGGATTTTAGCCGGTTTTGAGGTAAGTAACGTTATCAAACTTAGTTCTGAGGGTTCGAAACCCCGAACTATATGATTTATGTCTATAATTGAGGTGACACACATGCCAAGTGACGGGCGTACGGGCATGCACCGAGTAATTTGTGGCCTGGCTCATCCCATGACACCGTCTAGTAGCTATTACGGATTGGTATCCGCACTTCTATTAATGTGGTATATGTGAGCATCTTAGAAATCATGTTAAGTACAAATGCTAAGGCTTGACGCCAAAATACAGAGACCCGAGTGGTCATTTATTACTATCTCATTATGTGATTATTTGATTTCATATAGTCAGTCCTGTCATAGCATATTATTTTATGCCTCAGTCGCATAATTGTTAATTGTACACATAATTATCGTTGTTTCGGGCTGATTTATGCATATGTGAGCCATGTGAGCGAGACTGGAGAGTAATGACTGAGTGAGGCCGAGAGCCTGTATTGAGACAGTTATGAGATCGGACTGCACACCGCAACGATCCTCTGATCATGCCTTTGTTGGCTTGATATAGCGCTTGGACTTATAGGAGCCCCTCTGGAGTCTTTACAGCCCCAGTGAGCGCATTGATATTGAGGGACAGATCTTCCCTGGACATGGACCTTGTCCGAAGTTGATGATATGTGAGGGATGGATCGTCCCTGGACATGGATCTTGTCCGAGCGTTTTATTCCGGAGATGGATCTTCTCCGTGGGGATAGATTGGCCTTTTCCTCAGTACTGAGTAACTATGGTCACCGTTGATTATGTTCATTCGGGGATGGACCTTCTGTGGGCCTGAGAGCCATATACGGTACTGAGTGGACTTCTATGTGAGGGTTGTGAGCATTGTGTGCATTTCCATACTGGTTTCATATATTTATATATATTGGCATGTAGAATATACTGGGCATACTTGGCATATGTTGTTCACTTTTTGATAAACTGTTAGCATGCCTAATTTATGTACGTTGTTTATTGTAAATTATGTGGTTTAGTTCGTCACTACCTCTCAGCCCATAGTTTGGGTTCGTTACTTCTGAGTTGGTGTACTCACGTTACCCCCTGCACCTTGTGTGCAGATCCAGGTACATCGGGACCCGGTAGTGGTTGCTGAGCAGCTGTCAGAGTTTCTTCGGAGTCGTCGAGGTAGCAGCTGGCGATTGCGACCTCGTCTTCTCCTTATTTATCTTCCTGTTGCACTTTCATTACTCCAGACTATGTTGTCTATTTTTCTATTTTGACATTGTTATGTTGTAGTAGCTTGTGACTGAGTGACACTAGATCCGGGGTTGGATTTCGAATTGTGATTTAATGTGGTTTAAACTTTCAAGTGGATTATTATCAATATTCTGCTTCTAAATTTATAAGTTTTCTGAAAAATAAACTTGGATTCAACGAAATGTGTGGCTTGCCTGATTCCACGACAGGCGCCATCACGACTAAGCGTTTGGGTTCGTGACAGAGCTGTTACCTTCTATGATGTATAGAGTAGTCAGAACTTCGGAGTAGCTTGTGACTTACGACGTTTCGGGTCTTGTGAGTGTTATGTACATTTCGAGAGTTGATTATGCCGAGCGGCGTATCAGTTGCTTATTTAAATTATCTATCACTGTTAGTTGTTATTTTTTATGTTTTCATTTCGTTTCCGCAAAGTGTTAGACTTACCCAGTTGTAGAGACTAGGTGCCGTCACAACAATTCACGGAGGGAGGATTTGGTTAGTGACAAGGATATAGTTTAATAATTTCGTATGTATGTCTTGCCTATATTTTGTTTGTTTCCTAACATTTATGTCTTCAGAGATTTTTTCCTGTTAACAAGAAATTTAATATATGTATGAACTACTTTTTTTTATTCTCTAAGACCGCGGGAAACGCGTCAAATTCACTAGTACAATTATATGACTCAGTCTTTCAAGATCTAAACAAATAGAAAGGATATCATTTAGGGCCTGCTTAAAAAGCCATGCGTAATTATCTGAAGATTTAATTAGTAGGGTTATAATTACACAATCTGGTAATTATAATAATCTATTTGTTTGCCACAGTTTAATTACACTGTAATTCTCACTATCATATTTGATGAAACAAATATAATTACATAGTTAAATAAAAAGGTTTAGATTAATATGTGGAAAAGTTTTACAAGTTGACAAACATATATGTAATAATAATAACAAAAATAATTTATTATGAGATATTCAAATTAAATATTATTCTATAAAAATTCATTAAATAATTATAAATTAATAAATAATATCATAATAATAATCGGCACCTTACAAATAAATATATAGTTCCTTAAATTAATAAATAAAACTTCTAATAATAAAATTTAATTTTTCACCAACTCATGAGAATATGAAAAAGTTAGATATGAGCTAAATATGTTTTTATAACAAATATTTATTCTAAAGGCTAGAAAATAAAACTAGTGGAATATAAAGCAAGCAAATATTATGTTAGTAAACTGTATTTGTAAAATAATTTCGGAGATAATAAAATAATATTCAAACAGAAATGTAAACGAAATAAAATCAATTCGATCCCACTGAATTCATAGTGTTTCCTTAAGGAATTTAATCCCCTCCTAGTACCCAAGGTTATGGATTATTTCCTCACAGGATAGAACGAATTACACACTGGTGTAGTGGTACTTCAAACCCCAGTGTTTCAGCGAACACAAAGTTCGGTAGCAAATCACACTTACTGTTGCTTTCTTTGAAGTTAAAATATGCAGAAGAAAGGAGGAGAACTCAGAAAATTCGTATGAAAAATCTGAGAGAATGGACTTGTATTTATAGCCAAATTTGGGCTGAAATATGAAGAGGTGCAACTCTTCAGAATGAATGTTTTTGCAAAACGGCCATAGAATAAATGCCATAACATAAATGACTATTTACTCAACAATAAAGAGGGAAAATTGAAGAGGGTAGTTAATTTTCTGTTACAAAAATAGAAAACTAAAAATTGGGTAACTGAATTGGATTTAATATTAATATTTATTTTAATATTAATATTTTGTTATTAAAACAAATATTTAATAACATTTATGTTAATATTTACTATTAACAAATAAATTTGGTCCAAAAATTAATCAATCAATCATTTGACCAAATCCGAAGCCGAAGTCGAAACCAAAGCCGAGTCGAGTCGAGCGACGACGACGACGACGGCGCAAGGCTTGCCTTCTTCTCAATTGTTTATGATCTAGAAGAAGATAAATTGCTTATATACCCATCAAAAACCCTTTTCTCTTCCCATATGGGGCAATCAAGGAGGAAAACTCAAATATTACTCAAATATTTTATTTTTTCCTCCATTTCTCATTCACCCTATTTTAAGCATTAATAGCTTAAAACCCAACTATCCCCCACATGAATGAGGAATGGCTATATCACAGAAGTATGCATGAAAAATTGTATGATTCACAAGCAAGGATTAATTGCATCTGGATAAGTAGGTTTCCTTTTGAACTTTTCGTAGTGAACTTATGTCGGATATATTCGATCAATCGGTAGATTTGATATCTTTGAACCGTCGAACTTTGGTGTATACCTAGACAACCACAAGTCACACAACCAATCCTTAACCGTCTTTGGTTCTCATTGTTGTGTTCGTTTCAGCCATGAACACCGCCTGGTTTCATAAGTGCATAGAGAATGGACCTTGCAAAATTCTCCTTGAAGCGGCTAATACTTCACACTTACATAGGTGATTCCTAAACGTGTCATCCCGTAGATACACTATTTGATATACCCCGTATCAAATTTAGAAATCATTAAAAAGCCTTAATGCTTTATCCTTGATACTGAACATTGTCTCATCACGAGAATGGAACAAATAATTTAGTTGACAATGTTGAACCGTCATTAATGACTTTGTTTGATCTCCTTGAACCTAGATCTTGGGATCTCCAGTCTTCTAGCTAGAGTTACCGCCACTATGACTTGTTCTCGGCCATAGTACCATTCCCCTTGATGTTTTTTCAACTACCTCTCTAGTTAGGACTTTTGTAAGTGGATCTGAACCATTATCACTTGACTTTACATAGTAAATCGTGATAATTCCTCTAGAGAGTAACTGCCTAACGATTTTATGTCTTCGTCGTATATGACAAGATTTACCGTTATACATAACGCTCCCAGCCCTTCCAATTGCCGCTTGAATATCGCAATGTATGCATATTGGTGCCAACGGTTTGGGCCAAAATAGAATATCTTCCAAGAAATTTCGGAGCCATTCAGCTTCTTCACCGACTTTATCCAAGGCTATGAACTCAGCCTCCATTGTAGAGCGGGAAATACAAGTTTGTTTGGATGACTTCCAAGATACCGCTCCTCCACCAATAGTGAATACATATCCACTTCTGGACTTGGAATCAGTTGATCCGGTGATCCAATTTGCATCACAGTATCCCTCAATGACCGCAGGATATTTACTGTAGTGCAAAGCAAAGTCCTGGGTATGTACTAAATACCCCAAAACTCGTTTCATGGCCATCCAATGAGATTGACCTGGATTACTCGTATATCGACTCAATTTACTTATAGCACAAGCTATATCTGGTCGTGTACAATTCATGATGTACATTAAGCAACCCAACACACGAGCATAATCCAATTGTGATATGCTTTGGTCTTTGTTCTTTGCTAATGCAAGATTCACGTCAATTGAAGTCATTGCAACTTTAAAGCCCATGTTCTTGAATTTTTCAAGTACTGTCTTAATATAATAAGATTGTGACAATGCCAGACCTTGAGAAGTATTATGGATCTTAATTCCCAGAATTAAATCAACAACTCCCAAGTCTTTCATATCAAACTTGCCAGTTAGCATGCGCTTAGTCGCATTTATGTTGGCAATGTCATTACTCATTATCAGCATATCATCCACATATAAGCAAACAATGACTATGTGATTTGGAGCATTTTAATGTACACACATTTATCACATTCATTTATTTTAAAACTATTTTGACAACATTGTTTGGTCAAATTTCACATGTCATTATTTGGGTGCTTGTTTTAGTCCGTAAAGGGGCTTAACAAGTCTACATACCTTCTTTTCTTTACCTGGAACCACAAACCCTTCAGGTTGTTCCATGTAAATTTCTTCCTCCAACTCTCCATTTAAGAAGGCCGTCTTAACATCCATTTGATGAATTTCAAGACCATAAACTGCAGCTAACACTACTAACGTTCGTATGGACGTAATTCTTGTAACTGGAGAGTATGTATTGAAACAGTCAAGACCTTCTCGTTGTCTATACTCTTTGACCACAAGTCTTGCCTTAAATTTGTCAATGGTGTCATAATATTTCATTTTCCTCTTAAAGATCTATTTAGAACCCAACGGTTTATCCCCAGGAGGAAGATCAACCAATTCCAATGTATGGTTGTTCAATACATATTCTATTTCACTATTGACTGCCTCTTTCCAAAATAATAATTCCGAAGAAGACATAGCATCTTTAAATGTTTGAGGCTCATTCTCCAATAAGAAAGTCACAAAATCTGGTCCAAATGAAGTAGACGTTCTTTGACGTTTACGACATCTTGGATCCTCCTGAGTAAATGTACTTTGTTTTGTTTCTTTCTGATGTCGTTTAGATCCTTCACCAATCGACTCACATTCCTTTTTATACGGATATATATTTTCAAAGAACTCAGCATTATCTGATTCTATAACCGTATTATTATGAATGTCGGGATTTTCTGATTTATGTACCAGAAATCGATATGCTTTACTATTAGTCGCATATCCTATGAAAACACAATTAACGGTTTTTGGTCTTATTTTTACCCTTTTGGGTTTAGGAACTTGCACTTTTGCCAAACACCCCCACACTTTAAAATAATTCAAGTTGGGCTTCCTTCCTTTCCATTTTTCATACAGAACAGGTTGTGTTTTGCTATGGGGTACTCAATTTAGTATTCGGTTAGCCGTAAGAATGGCTTCCCCCCAAAAGTTCTGTCGCAAATCAGAACTTATCAACAATGCGTTCAACATCTCCTTTAATGTACGATTCTTTCTTTCCGCAATCCCATTGGATTGGGCGTGTAAGGGGCCGTTGTTTGATGAATAATTCTATATTCTAAACATGTTTCTTCAAAAGGAGATTCATATTCACCACCCCTATCACTTCTTATCATTTTTATTTTCTTGTTAAGTTGCGTTTCAACTTCACTTTTGTATTGCTTGAATGCGTCTATTGCTTCATCTTTACTATTAAGTAAGTAAATATAGCAATATCGAGTACTATCGTCAATAAAAGTTATGAAATACTTCTTGCCACCGCGAGATGGTATTGACTTCATGTCACAAATATCTGTGTGAATTAAGTCTAAAGGATTTGAATTCCTTTCAACTGACTTATAAGGATGTTTAACAAACTTAGATTCCACACATACTTGACATTTTGATTTGTCGCATTCAAACTTAGGCAATACTTCCAAATTAATCATTTTTCGCAAGGTTTTATAATTGACATGACCCAAACGTATATACCATAATTCATTTGACTCAAGTAAGTAAGACGAAGTTGTATTATTATTTTCAACAACCATTACATTCAGCTTGGAAAGGCCCTCGGTGAGGTAACCTTTCCTACAAACATCTCGTTCTTTCTTATTACAACCTTATCGGATACAAATAAACATTTAAACCCATTCTTAACAAGAAGTCCAGCAGAGACTAAATTCTTCCTAATCTCGGGAACATGAAGGACATTGTTCAAAGTCACCACTTTGCCGGAAGTCATTTTGAGAAATATCTTCCCACATCCTTCAATCTTGGCCTTTGCAACATTTCCCATAGAAAGCATCTCATCAGGTCCAACAGGAGCATAAATAGCAAAAGCTTCTCTAACAACACAAACATGGCGTGTGGCTCCAGAATCAATCCACCACTCTTTAGGATTGCCCACCAAGTTGCATTCGGAAAGCATGACACACAAGTCATCAACATCATCATGCTTTTCAACCAAGTTTGCTTGACCATTCTTCTTGTCTTTCTTCGGAGCACGACACCCCGTATATTTTTGTTCGGCTTTTTCACAGTTGTAGCAATTTCCACTGAACCGCTTCTTGCTTGGGCTGTATTTCGGTCCAGAGGCCTTCTTCCTCTTTTTGTTCTCTTCAACAATATTTTGTCTCATTATTGTTGAGTTTCCACGGCCTCTCTTGTCAGCAACTTTATTGTCCTCTTCGATTCTCAACCGAACAACGAGAACTTCAAGGGACATCTCCTTGCGTTTGTGTTTCAAATAATTTTTGAAGTCCTTCCACAACGGAGGCAACTTCTCAATCACCACTGCTACTTGGAATGCTTCATTGATGACAAGGCCTTCAATGAAAATTCTGTTAGTAAACATAATAAAATTAATACTACCAACATTAGTATGAATTCAACTTACTATTAATAACACCAGTTTAATAGTAACTGGTGTTATTAATATGTTGGATTTTTAAAGCTATTTAATAGTATTTCTGTTAATATTTACTATTAATAAATAAATGGTCCAAAAATTAATCAATCGATCATTTGACCAAATCCGAAGCCGAAGCCGAAGCCGAGCTGAGCCGAGCGACGACGACGACAGCGCAAGGCTTACCTTCTTCTCAACTCTTTATGAGCTAGAAGAAGCGCAATTGCTCGTATACCCATCAAAAATATTTTCCTCTTCCCATATGGGACAATCAATGAGGTAAACCTCAAATATTTTATTTTTCAATCCATTTCCCATTCATCCTATTTAAGCATTAATAGCTTAAAAACCCAATATATTAATGCGTAAAAACCACATGGATATATGAGAAATATTAGACATTATCTATAGTTAGGTAAACTATATATTTTTCTTTTAAATGGAAGTGTTAAATAAATATAAGGTGATAACTGATATCGTAAAAGATATTCGGTACCTATCTTTTAAATAACTAATATCTTAATTTACAATAATTAATAAAAAATTTAATTTTTAAATTCAATTTTTTACCAACTCATATGAAAATAATATGAAAAGTATGATTTATTTCACTATTTAAATAGAAAAAAAATATAGACATAAATTTAGATATTATATCTTAATACTTAACTATACTAATGAATAGAAAATAAAGCTAGTAAAATATAAAATTATGTTTAACAACTCAGAAAAATAAAAAAAATAAAAAAAGAAAGAAGTAAAATAATTTTCTATAGCTATCTTTTATTTTTTATAGGAAATATGTATTTATGTTAAGGTATTAAATACGCAGTCTAATATTTCTCTCTCTCATTCTTTCAAATATTCTCCCCCAAAATCACCGCACAGTTCTCTTGTCACGACCCCAAATCCTAACAAGCCGTGATGGCGCCTATCGTGGTACTAGGCTAGCCAACCATCACCTTACTACGCGTTTATTCAATTATAACAGTTCACAATTTAATAATAAGCATGCAACCAAAGCACAAATAATATAATTAAGTCTTAGCGTCCCTATAATATTCTAAACAACCTCCCAAGAACTGGAGTCAATAGTCATGACCATCTATGGAAATAAATCTAACTCTTCTAAAACTATAATATATGTCTTCGAGTCAAATGCTAAAAACATAATAAGGAAGGGAAGTGGAGAAGCTGTGGAGGCTGGACAGCTACCTCGAAATCTCGTAAACAACTGCTAACGAACTGAGACAGCTACTGCTCTGAACCGTCACCTGAATCTGTGCACAGAGGCACATGGAGTCTTTGTGAGTACGCCAACTCAGTAGTAATGAAAATAAATCACAGTCTGAGTAATATAAACACACAGAATAGATACACAATTCCACAAAACCAGTAAAACACCGAGTCACCATGTAACATTCATCAATTATAAGTCCGAAATCAGTTTTCAGAAATCCCTTGAAAAGAAGTGCAATATCAGTATATCTCAATAAAATTTCTCAGTAAAACCAGTTTGAAAACGAAGTAAATCATAATTTGAAAACTCAGTAAAAATATTCATAAAACTGCCCCTCAGGCCATAATCATTTCTCATCACAATATCTTTCAGTATTAGCCCATCAGGCAACCTCACAATCCCTCTGCCCATCAGGCAACCTCACAATCACTCTGCCCATCAGGCATCCTCACAATCACTCTGCCCATCAGGCATCCTCACAATCACTCTGCCCATCAGGCATCCTCACAATCACTCTGCCCATCAGGCATCCTCACAATCTCTCTGCCCATCAAGCATCACTTAATCACTATGCCCATCAGGCATCACTCAATCGGTATCAGCGCTCACTGGGGGTGTGTTACAGACTCCGGAGGGGCTCCTACAGCCCAAGTGCAATAATAAGCCACAGTATGGCATAAATCACGCACAATATAGGCCCGCAGCCTCATTCATATCATATCATCCTCACAATATAGGCCAGCAGCCTCACTCATATCATAACATCCTCACAATATAGTCCAACAGCCTCACTCAGTCAGACACTCTCAATTTGCCCTTTAGGCCATAAATATACTGGGTTCTCGACCCAAAAATAGTTTTTCATTTTCAAGAAGTAGTATCAAAATACTTTGAGTGTCAAAAACAATTTTCCAGAAAAGACTGAGTAAAAATCATAACATATCAGTGAGGAAAATAGCAAAGTAGCCCCCAAGGGGTTAAAACAGATCGGCACTAGGCGCCAAACATGGCTTACAGCCCAAATCATATCAAAATATACCTATACTATTAAGTATAGGCTTAGAAATCGATTTCGCAACTCAATAGTCGCCTAAATAGGAAAGATGTTTCCAAAGTTTCCACC
>ML296506.1:78867-104660 GCA_005239495.1 Nicotiana undulata
ATCATAAGGGTCACACACATCAAGATAACCCGCAGGAGATACCCCTACCAGCTTAATCTCAAAATGTTATCTCCCTATACACTTCCGAAAATCATAGCTATCACGCAATCAATATACCTTCCTACATTAGAACACAACCACTGCCTGCCCCCAAGACATCCCATTTAGCGGTATAAGAACCTGAAGCTGATGACAATACTAACACTGGGGCTGTGGTCAAGGAATTCTTAAGCTTCTGGAAGCTCTACTCACACTCGTCTGACCACATAGATACCTTCACTGGACACCACGTGTCCCAAGAATGCTACTGAACTGAGCCAACAATTCACACTTGGAGAACTTCGCACAAAGCTTCTCCTCCCTATATCCTTGTGATACCATCATCAAATGCCGAGTATGCTATCCCTGGCTATGAGAGTACGGCAGGATGCCATCAATAAATACAATAACAAAGGAGTTATAATACGGCTGAATACACCGGCAATCAAATACATGAATGCTACTGGAGCATTGGTCAGCTCAAAAGACATCATCGGGATCTCAAAACATAACAGGAAAACCCACTTCACTCCACAACCAACTACATGAGAGGTCCTTCACTACTCATAACTCGAACCCATATTATAACTCAATACATAAGGCAAATAATCAATGGTTCTTGCCACATCTCCCGCCAATTCATTTTGTCACAATCAAACAAACTGAATACATCTACTATCCGATCACACTCACCATGTATTCATCTAGTCACAAGGTTTCATCAATAAGGACACCACAGACATATAAGTCCCCCAACACATGTGCTCACACAAATGAAATCTCAGTACTCAAGCCACATACAAAATCCGGCCTCAAGTCCTTCCGACTGGCCCATTATTAACATGTTAAAAATCACATCTCACCCATGGAAGTCACAAGCTGCCGACGCACAACTGATACCAAGCGCTCGCGTGCGCATTCGAATACATGAAAGGAATTCAAAGAGTTACGCTTTTGGCTGAATAAATGGATTCGCACGATAAGAATTCAAGAATGTGGAATGTTTCCTAAGGGTTCTGCAGCCTCTCGAAGATAAGTACAGACGTCTCCGTACCGATCCGCAAGACTCTACTGAACCTTCTCATGACCGTTGAGTCCTATGTAACCTAGAGCTCTGATACCAACTTGTCACGACCCAAATCCTAACAGGACGTGATGGCGCCTATCGTGGTACTAGGCTAGCCAACCATCACCTTACTACGCGTTTATTCAATTATAACAGTTCACAATTTAATAATAAGCATGCAACCATAGCACAAATAATATACAGCTACTGCTCCGAACCGTCACCTGAATCTGTGCACAGAGGCACAGGGAGTCTTTATGAGTAGGCCAACTCAGTAGTAATGAAAATAAAACATAGTCTGAGTAATATAAACACACAGAACAGATACACAATTCCAAAAAACCAGTAAAACACCGAGTCACCATGTAACATTCATCGATTATAAGTTCGAAATCAGTTTTCAGAAATCCCTTGAAAACAAGTGCAATATCAGTATATCTCAATAAAATTTCTCAGTAAAACCAGTTTGAAAACGAAGTAAATCATAGTTTGAAAACTCAGTAAAAATATTCATAAAACTGCCCCTCAGGCCATAATCATTTCTCATCATAATATCTTTCAGTATTAGCCCATCAGGCAACCTCACAATCACTCTGCCCATCAGGAAACCTCACAATCACTCTGCCCATCATGCATCCTCACAATCACTTTGCCCATCAGGCAACCTCACAATCACTCTGCCCATCATGCATCCTCACAATCACTCTGCCCATCAGGCAACCTCACAATCACTCTGCCCATCATGCATCCTCACAATCACTTTGCCCATCAGGCATCCTCACAATCACTCTGCCCATCAGGCATCCTCACAATCTCTCTGCCCATTAGGCATCACTCAATCGATACCGGTGCTCACTGGGGGTGTGTTACAGACTCCGGAGGGGATCTTACAGCCCAAGCGCAATAATAAGCCACATCATGGCATAAATCACACACAATATAGGCCCGCAACCTCACTCATATCATATCATCCTCACAATATAGGCCACCAGCCTCACTCATATCATAACATCCTCACAATATAGGCCAACAGCCTCACTCAGTCAGACACTCTCAATTTTCCCTTCAGGCCATAAATATACCGGGTTCTCGACCCAAAATAGTGTTTCATTTTCAAGAAGTAGTATCAAAATACTTTGAGTGTCAAAAACAATTTTTCAAAAAAGACTGAGTAAAAATCATAACATATCAGTGAGGAAAATAGCAAAGCAGCCCCCAAGGGGTTAAAACAAATCGGCACTAGGCCCCAAACATGGCTTACAACCCAAATCATATTAAAATATATCTATACTATTAAGTATAGGATTAGAAATGGGTTTTTCAACTCAATAGTCGCCTAAATAGGAAAGATGTTTCCAAAGTTTCCACCTTTTTATCTCAAAACCCGTGAAAGGGTGCATAGTCCGGGGTTTCATACCCTCAGGACATGATTTAAAGACATTACTTACCTCAAAACTAGCCCGGAATTATTCCGCAACACGTTTGCCCCTCGAATCAACCTTCGAAGGCTCCAAATCAACCAAGTTCAGTTTTTTATCATCAATATATGCTTAAGGAATAAATTCCAATTGAAAAATATCGAATTTAACTCAAAAATCCGAAACCGGTCAAAACTCGACCCCCGGGCCCGCATCCCAAAACTCAGAAATTTTTATACAAAACTGTTCTTCGTCCTCTCACGAGTCTGTACATATAAAGAACACCAAAATCGGAGTTCGTTTGACCCCTCAAATCGACCCTTGAAGGTCTCATAATCTCAAGCCCTAAACCCAATTTTTCTACTGATTTTCCATGAATTTAACACTGATATTTTGATCCTTAATCACATATAATCGAGTTTTAGGGTCCAAAATTCTTACCTCAATGAAGAACAATGATTTTCTCTCTTAAAAATCGCCTCAAAACCTTCTTCCCGTTCAAAAATTGGAAGAAAACTCGGACTGCTCATTCTACATATGTTGTTCACGCGTTTTACTGCTCCCAATGGATTCCTTGTGAAATTATAATAAATTTAGGCTTTTGAATCACTCAATTTGTCCTTATAATGAAGGAGATATGTAGGGTTTAAGATTTGCAAATAGTGCAGTTTTTTAATACGCCGTCAGGGGCAATTTCGTCATTAACCTAACAAATCTGAGCAATCTTGGTAAAATGGCCATAGAATCCTCATACGATGCCCAAATTCGATGATTCTTTTTGCTACGGGTCCGTAATTACGATACGGATATAATACTTCATTCAAAGCAGTAATAGGATCTCATTTGTTCAATATTATATCATTTATGCTTGAAGAAACGACGCTGAAGCATAAGAAAAACGAGCACAACGCAGCCCAAACCTATCCAAAACTCACCCGAGCTCCTTGGGACCCCAACCAACTATACCAACACATCACATATGATCATTCAAACTTATTTTCACTCTCAAAACACCAAAACTAACATCAAAACACTAAATTTACATCGGATTCAAGCCTAAGAACTTTGAAATTTCTAAAATCCACCAAAGATGTCGAAACTATCCAAAACAACTCTGATTGACCTGAAATTCTGCAGACATATCCAAAATAACATTACGAACCTGTTTCAACTGTCAGAATTCTATTCCAACCCCGATAGCCTATTTTCCACTGCCGACCGAAAATCGCCAAAAACTAACTTTCGCCAATTCAAGCCTAATTCTACATCGGACATCACAAAACTATTCTGAACACACTCCTAAGTTTCAAATCACCTAACGAAGCTATTCGAGCCATAAAATTCGCGTTCCGAGGTCGTTTACCAATAAGTCAACTCTTAGATGACTTTTCTCATTTTAAGGCTATTCTTAAGGACTAAGTGACTGAATTCTCATTTAACCATTTCGATTTCAAGCCTATAAACTCTAACACATCAATAATAGAATAAATACTCCATGACAAGGAAATAAAGCAATAATAATGCAGGTTCTACGTAACGACAGACCGAGTCGTTACATCTCTCCCCACGACCTCTCTCTCACAATAAGTTTGTCTTCCATATTGTTGAAACATGATTCTCCCCATTGTATTCCCCAAACTTTATAGTTCTCTCCCAACGCCATTGTCTCTCTTAATTTTCAACTTTGTTTTTTACAAAAAGTTGTGGTAAGTGTTAAAGTTTTTGGGTTTTTTGGCTGGTTAAAGCTTCTTCTTTTTCTCTTCACTAGTTTTTTTAAATATTCACCATTGTTAGATTTTCTGCAGAAATACCCACTAAAGCATTCAATTTCGAAGGGCCATCTATCGATTTGTAAATCGCTCAAGAGAAAACTGTATTTGCTAGTTCATCAGCAACCATTGAAGCCGAAAGGAGAACAAAAATACTCAATGACCCTAATTGTAGATGTATTTATATGTATTCGAGTCCGCATACATTGATTTTAGTTTGTACAATGATTTTCTCTTCTTGTATTTAGATGTATTCGATAAGGCATATACTGATTTTTATTTTGTACTAGTGATTTTTGACAGTTGTATCTAGATGGTTTTCTCTTCTTGTATTTAGATGTATTCGATAAGGCATATACTGATTTTTATTTTGTACTAGTGATTTTTGACAGTTGTATCTAGATGGTTTTCTCTTCTTGTATTTAGATGTATTCGATAAGGCATATACTGATTTTTATTTTGTACTAGTGATTTTTGACAGTTGTATCTAGATGGTTTTCTCTTCTTGTATTTAGATGTATTCGATAAGGCATATACTGATTTTTATTTTGTACTAGTGATTTTTGACAGTTGTATTTAGATGTTTTTCTCTTCTTGTATTTAGATGTATTCGATAAGGCATATACTGATTTTTATTTTGTACTAGTGATTTTTGACAGTTGTATCTAGATGGTTTTCTCTTCTTGTATTTAGATGTATTCGATAAGGCATATACTGATTTTTATTTTGTACTAGTGATTTTTGACAGTTGTATTTAGATGTATTTATATGTATTTGAGTTCATACAACAACATTTTTAATTACATTATTAGTTGAACTGTATTCATCTGTATTTTCAACCTAACTGTATCCATCTGTATTTAAAACAACAATACAGTGAAATACAGTAAAATACTCTCAATACAAATGCAAAATCAATGAATACAACCAATGAAATAAAGTAGTAATACCATGTATTAGGAATAAATAAAATATGGTGAATACAAAAAGTAAACTTGAATATATTGAACACAACTGTTAGATACATCAGAATACAAGCACTAGGTTTATTATGAAATATGCAGGCAGTAGGTTACTATTACAGGTTGTGACCGGCATAAATACATGATATATCATATACAGAAAATCGAATTTAAAATTTTTTATGTAGATTCTTGTATCAATTCCGAGCAGAACCTCGAACAATGTCATAAAAGAAGAAAAAAACTCGAACTGCATCAGAACAACAGAGGGACTGAAACTCTGAAGAATGCTATATTTTTTGGTGTGTAGCATCTGATAAATCTTCTCATTAATTGGATTGATAATATTATGTGTTATAATTGATTTAGGTGAGTTATATAAGGAGTGTATCCCGTTAAATTAACATCTTTCCGTTATTAAACAACTGGAGAGACCTATTATTACGTTGATTACCTTTACTGTATTCATGAATACATGTGAATACATCGGCTGATAGCTGAAATGCCTGTTTTTAGCCGATTTTTGCTACTGTATTTATAAATACAGTAGTTCGAATACATCGAATACATTACCATAACAACTGAAAGGTAGCTACGGAAAGTAATTATGTATATGGTAGCTATATGAAGTTAATAACCACTAAACAATAGTCATTTTTGAAAATTCCTCTTATGGAATTATAACCAATTCCATGATGGCCAAGTAATAACTTGGCCAGACAAACATGTAAAACTGTGTGATTACACCCAATTACACTCAAATCCAATTTTAAGGTGACTTTCGAAACACTCTTAATCTTTTTGTCTCTTTTGGAATTTGGCCTAAGATATTCAAGGTTTTTAACCATTTCGTTGATTGCTAGGTGACATCCAGACTTATATTTTGTTGCTGACTTTATGTCACCTTAGATTAAAAAATTAAGTTAATCTAAACTAACAATTGTACTGGTTATGGTACTTGCTAAGACTTTTAACAAATAATACTCCTTCTCTTTCGAATTGACCAATCAAATTTAATGTAGTCAATTTAACATAGGGGAATTGATGTAATCAACTAATCAAGTGTTTCCTTTTATTTTTTTGTTTTTCTTGTTTCTCGTCCGGTGTCATATAGTCGTATTAGAGCCCGACTATATTCGAATTCGCGTTGCTTAGGACCTCATTCGGGGGAAAGCGCTTCTTACCAAGAATCTTTTCATACACAGGACTTGAACTTGAGACCTTTAGTTAACGAAAGAGCAGTCTCATCTTCTACACCACATCCTATGACGGTGTGTTTCCCTATATTATGGTACGTCGTCAAATGAGACATCGGGTGGGCTTGTATGTATAATTTCCATAGGCAAGAAAGTTTAAGAAACGTACGCCACTAATTATCTTTAACTCTTGCGATGTTCAAAGGTTAAGCAAATTAATAAATTTGTGTCTGATAACGACTAAAGGTTTCTTTTATTACTTTAAAAATTAAGCGTGGCCTACTTAATTATTGTTACCATTTCTCAAAAAATTAATTTAATTATTGTTGGAGACGACGTTGACTCGCCAAAAGAGAGAACATTATTTTGAAAAAAAGATGGATATATGGCAGAAGAGTTGACTTTCCACGAAATTACGTACTTGTCATGAAAAGTTTATTAATGTCTCCACAGAATATCAACACTATTTTACAAAGCAATTGAGTGCTGCTAAACAGCTAAAGTAATGAACACAGCGCAATGAACTTGTTACGTTACAATATAATAGCACTTGTTGTTTAATCTAAATTTGGCTAACAATTAAACTTATATTGTGGTTTTAAGGATATGTGATTTCACTCAACACTAATTGATAAATATGAAGATAAATGACATAATTGAATTATAAGTAAATCAAACCAGTGTTCAGACAGAACTTCAGCCCTCACGTCGAAGTACTCTCGAACTGATAAGTGCAACAACAGTAGGAAAATAGAGTAAACTCATGAACAATAATGTAAGCGGAAAAAAAGAATTGTATTGCTCTAATCCGTGAATAATGATGCCTTCCAAATGATTATAATTCTCCTTTGTATAGCAGAGCAATTCTACTTATGGTATAATTCTAATTACAAAAGGAAATCACGTAATTAGCTAATTAACCACTTTTGATTTGATCTGTTCTGAGATTTACGCTTTGATCTTCGACCAGTCACGAATATCTCGCTCTTCCGTTATTATGCCATCTCCGATATCACTCGATGTCTGTCTCTCTTGGCTTCAATTGTTACCAACCTCGATGTCGAAAGATACTTCGATCTCGAACTCGATGCCTCGGCTTGGTGATTTAGTCGAAATCGGCCTTTCATGCAACATTCTGATCTCGATCAAATAGTAAAATTGGGTGGCCCCGATTTCAACCGTATACAGACAGTCCCCTCATGTTTTGGAGTGTAATGACAAGAAAACAATTGAGCCTTCGATTTTTGGGACCTCGACAAATTATGACATCACCCCCTTGACGTAAGCGATGGAAGTGACCGAAACTTCCCACCGGTACAGTTCCCAAAATCATTAATGAGCGTCAGTTGATGGTCGGCCACTAGTGCTGTTGAACCGTCGCCGTAAATCCATAAATATGCCTTCTCCTCATTGAATCAAACTTTACTTTCACTTTCTTCTATTCTTCTAAGTTTTTACCTCTCCCAAGTTCTTCCCTTCTATTAATCTTCAGGTCTCACCTCCAATCTTCAAACACCAAATCTTACTACCTTCTTCTTTCATCAAACTCAAAAAAATGGCGAAAACATCTAAAACAGTTCCCTAAAAGGAGAAAGCTTCTTTTTCACGGCCGGCCGGTGAAACGCTGGTGGATCCGCTCCCTGAGGAGTGCATTCCTAGCCCGTGTATCCTTAAATCCGATTTTAAGATCGAGAAACCTTCTTCGGTCCCTGATCGGTGCGGGCATGTGTCGAGGTACATTTGATCGATAACTGTGGGGTACCTCGAACAGATTAAGAGAGATTGCAACTGGGGGATAAAGTGGTAGTGATTCCATCCCCTGAAGAAAGTAGTACTACCCATGTGGAATGGTATATGAGTGTTTACACTTACCCCTTCACGCTAGGCCCTCTCGACCCTGTCATCATCGACTTCTGCCGTCAATACCAGGTGACCTTAGGACAAATCCATCCTTCATTTTGGCGAATAGTCATCATGCTTCGATTCTTTTCAAGAAAGGTCGAGGGGATGCCATTCACCCTCGACCACCTCATCAGGTTGTACAACTCACGTATCTATAGAGGGTTGATTAAACTCCAGCGTCGGGCAACCAAGGTGTTGTTCTCGAGCATAGTTAAGGACAAGGATTGGGGCTGGATAGGTAGGTTTGTTCGAGTGAAGACCTCCGACCTTATCCCGGCAGAGAAGATGCCATTTACCGAAAAATGGAACATTAAGCGTAAGTATTATTTCAGTGTTAGTTTCCATGTATAATTTTGTTCTTCTGTTTTTTTCTAATTAATGCCTTCTTTTGTAGCGGTTGGTTGGATGCCTCGTGCGATCCTCGACCTTGAGAGCTGGGTCCGAAAACTGGCCTCATTGTCACGACCCAAAATCTAACCATGGTCGTGATGACGCCTATCGTGTTACAAGGCAAGCCTACTTCCTAAAATATTACTACTAAACCGATTATAAGAAATTAATAAAACATTTCAACATTTAAATTTCTCATAAACTAAATCAACTCTAAATATAGATAATTTAAAATACGGAAACGGGCCCCAAACATCGGGGTGTCACTAAGTCATGAGCGTCTAAATCTATGAACTAAGACATATAAACTATCTAAAAGAAGAAAATGGTAAAAGGAGTAACAAAGTCACGCGGACGCTGGCAGCTACCTTGCAGTCTACACAATTAGCCGACCTGAACTCAACAATCACCGCGCTCTAACTCACTTGGATCTGCACATGAAGTGCAGGATGTAGTATGAGTACAATGACTCAGTAGTAACATAAATAACTAAGGAACTGAGTAGTAGTGACGAGCTAAGTAAAACAGTCCAATTATTTATTTTTCACAATTTTAAAAATAAACAGAAATAAATAGGTAAATTCCATAACTCAGTAAATGCTACAAAGAAATTTATCAGATAAATGCAGCAACAACAAAAGTAAATGCAACCTCACAGCAATGTCACTCCATCACTCAGCACTCGCACTCAACACTCAACACTCAACACTTAATTCACTCGACACTATGCGCTCACTAGGGGGTGTACAGACTCCGGAGGGGCTCCCAAAGCCTAAGCGCTAAGCACAAATAACTCACGTATTATCATATCAATACCTGGATCCGCACGGTCAACTCACGTGCTACGTGGACAACTCACGCGCTATGGTATAAATACCTGGACCTGCACGGTCAACTCACGTGCTACGTGGACAACTCACGCGCTATGGTATAAATACCTGGACCTGCACGGTCAACTCACATGCTACGCGGACAACTCATGCGCTATGGTATTAATATCCTCACAACTAGTCCCTCGACCTCACTCAGCTCACGTGCCATAATATCAATACCTGGATCCACACAGCCAGCTCACGTGCTACGCAGATAACTCACGCGTTATGGTATCAATACCTGAACCCGCACGGTCAGCTCACGTGCTACACAGATAGCTCACGCGCTATGGTATTAATATCCACACAACCAGGCCCTCAACCTCACTCAATCATGTACCTCACTAGCCTCACCATCATCAACAAATAAGGGCACACATCCCACATAAAGTATCACAACATATTAGCAAATAATAAGAATCGAGGTAAACATGTACAATAATTTCTATGACTGAGTACAATTAATGTGAGCATGAATAAATCCTAAGCATGATCTCTAACATAAAGGCAGACAAGTTCAACAACAAGAAAATACATAAACACAGATGGTGGCCGTTAGGCCTCACGGGACGGACCAAGTCTCAATCTCTTGGGGTATACACACACACGCCCCTCATCTAGCGTGGGTATCATCTCCAAACAATCACATGATATCATATTCTCCGGGTTTATACCCTCAAAGCCAGAGTTAAAACTGTTACTTACCTCAACAACGTAAAATCCTACTTCGGGATGCCCTCATCTCTCGACTCGGTCTCCTAAAGCTCAGAATCTAACCAAAACCAGAATACTCCTACCAACATAGGCTAAGGAATCGAATTCCACAATAAAAACTACATAAATAGCCAAAATCCGAAATTGGCTAAAACCCGACCCCTGGCCCACATCTAAAAATAAGTCAAAATGGAAGAATAATAAACCTCGTCCTCACCCGAGTCTAACCATATAAAATTTATAAAAATCGGACTCTGTTTGGTTCCTCAAATCCCTACCTAAAACTCTCCAAAACTCAAGCTCTAACTCCCTCAATTTCACTTTGAAATGATCAATCAAATCCCAAAAACGAAGATGGATTTATAAAATATAACAAAAAACGAGTAGAGAACACTTACCCCAATCCCTATGGTGAAAATCGCCTCCAAAATCGCCCAAATCCGAGCTCCCCAACTCAAAATATGATCGAATGAACAAACCCTTGTTTTATATATTTTTCTGCTAGATATTCTGCCTCGTTTCTCATACCAAACAATCCCAAAACTTGCTTTTTATGCCTCCAATGGATTTCTTGTAAATTTATAGTCAATTTAGGCTTTTGAATCACTCAATTTGACCTTATAATGAAGGAGATATGTAGTTTTTAACATTTATAAATTGTGCAGATTTTTAAATACGTCGTCAGTGTCAATTTCGTAATTAATCTAAAGAATCTCGCAACCTTTGTAAAATGATCATAAAATCCTCATACGATGTCCAAATTCGACAATGTTTTTTGTTACGGGTCCGTAATTACGATAAGGATCTAATGTTTTATTCAAAACAGAAATCGGAGCTCATTTGTTCAATATGATATCATTTATGCTTGAAGAAACGACGTAGAAAGATAAGAAAAGCGAGTGCAACACAACCCAAACCTATCCGAAATTCACCCGAGGCCCTCGGGACTTCAACCAATAATTCCAACAAGTCATATATCACTGCCCGAACTTAGTCGAAGCTTAGGAACACCCAAAACAACACCAAAACACCAAATCAACCTCAGATTCAAGCATAAGAACTTCTAAACTTCCAAAACTTGCCGACGACGCCGAAACCTATCAAACCTCGTCCGAATGACCTCAAATTTTGCACAAACATCACAAATGACACTACGAACCTACTCCAACTTCCATAATTTTATTCCGACCCCGATACCTAATTTTCCACTGTCGACCAAAATCGCCAAATTTCCAACTTTCGCCAATTCAAGCCTAATTCTACCACGGACCTCCAAATTACATTCCGGACCCACTCCTAAGTCTAAAATAACCCAACGAAGCTAACCACATCATAAAAATTCAAATCCAAATTCGTTTACTCATAAGTAAAAAACTTGGTCAAACCTTTCAAAATTAGAGCTTCTAGCTGAGACCATTCTCCCAAATCAATTACGGATAACCTGAAATACCAAAACCGACGATTCACATAAGTTAAATCACATCATACAGAGCTACTCATGCCCTTAAACAACCAAGCAAAGTGAAATTGGTCAAAACAACTGGTCGGGTCATTACACTCATCCTCCACTTATGCGAGCGTTGTTGGCGTGACTTAGCAAAAGGCCGATAGGAGGCAAAGAACCATGGTAAGCTCCCTTTTACGTATATGATGAATCGATCACAATATATTTTTATACTCATCCAATTTTCTTGTGTTGTAGGCCTGAGCAAAGATGCGGCTATGAGGCCTCCATCTGGCGAGAAGGAAGCTTCGGCTCGGGTTCCGAAACCGGCAAAAGATAACAAGAGGAAAAGAGCCTCGACCTTTGAGGACCCAAAGCCCAAGAAGAAGAAGAGTTTGATTAGCAAATCGAGTATAGATACTGCTACCCTCCCTGCCCATGTAGTTCGGGAGCTAAGGGAGGAAGAAGAAGAAGAAGAAGAAGAAGAAGAAGAAGAAGATGGTGGCTCAGTGCTTGTGACCTGAGTGAGAAAAACCATCGAGGCCTCCAAATCCGCTGTCACGACCTCAATACTACCTAGGTCATGATGGCGCCTATCGTGATAATAGGCTAGCCAATCTACTACACATAACATAAGGAACTTTTCATTTAATTCAATGTTAACCGGTGATTCATAAAATTTACCATTTTTAGCATTTCAAGCAAGTAGAGATAAGTAAGACTTCCAACCAATGCCCATAAATCTGGAGTCATCAATCATGAGCATCTAAACTGAAATACAAATCTGCATTGTTCCCTTAATACAAACAAGTCTGAGAATGTACATAATGACGAAATAGGAAAGCGAAAAACGAGGTTGCGAACGTCGTGTAGCTACCTCGCAATCTCTGAAAGGCTCCAAAGGGAAGAAATCCACTCTCACTCCGTCCTGGCACCTGAATCTTCACACAAGATGCAGGGAGTAACGTGTGTATGCCAACTCAGTAAGCAACAATTATAACTAAATACTTGAGTGCATCGATGAGCATTTAAAGATCATGTAAAGCCATACAATAAGCAACGATGAAAATAATTTTAATCGATTCAAAAATCTACATTTCCGAATTTCTAATAAATTTCTCCAGTTTTCCATTTAAAAATCCCGTATAAAATATTTGTTCAACATTTTCATTAGAGGCTCGGTGTAAAGAAGAGTGAAAACAGTAGTTTCATAAAAATATCTGCCCCTCGGGCATAATGTCACTCACAAATAAAGCCTCTTGGGAAATACTCTCAGTCACTCGTGACTCTACTCTCATAAGTCAATGCTCACACTCAACACTCTCACTCAACATGTACCATATAACAACTGCCGCGACGTGCATCTCGAATGTAAGCTTCGTTTTGACAATTTAAGATTTGTTCGCTGGCGTAAGGTCTTGAACAGCTTCACATTATGTGTATCGACCTGCGTGCGTGGTTGGATTCAGTTACCGGATAATACGGAGTCGAATTGGGAGAAAATTTTCAATTTTTGAAGCTTAAGTGATGGAAGTTGACCGAAGGTTTGAATTTTGTGTAAACGGCCTCAGAATGAGTTTTGGTTAATGTCAACAACTTTGTATGGTGATTTTCGACTTAGGCGCACATTTGAAATTGGTTTTGGAGGTCCGTAGTGTAATTTGGCAAAAGTTAGAATTTCGACGATTTCGGCCGATAGGTGAAATTTTGATATCGGGCTCGGAATGGAATTCTGGGAGTGGATGTAGGTCCGTTGTGCTATTTGTGACTTTACAAAATTTCACATCATTCCGGGTTGAATTGATAGGTTTCGGCACGAGTTTTGATATTTGAAGATTTGAAAATTCATAATTTGATTTTTGGTTGGATTCACCGTTTTGGTGTTGTTTTATGTGATTTGAAACCTTGAGAGAGTCCGTGTTAGGTTATATGACTTGTGTGTATTGTTGGACGGGGTCCCATGGGCCTCGGGTGTGTTTCGGATAGACTTCGGGTCAATTTTCCCTCATTTTTCACTGATGTTCTGCTATCTGGTGTTTTCTTATATGCGATCACATAGGCACATCTGTGACCGCATAGTGTAATGTTGACCAGCTCTATTTTCTTCTTCGCGATCGCCTCCCCCAGCATGTGTTCGCATAGTGCTTCCATCTTGGGCATCAAATTATTCTATTACGCGATCACATTCCCTGCTTCGCGATCGCGTAGTGTGACTTTGGCAGCAGATAATTCCCTTATACGCGATCACATATCACATTTGGCCAGGAGAGATTTTTTTCTACGTGATCGCACCTATTCCCACGCGATCGCGATGCTTTAAATTCCGAGCAGACAGAATATAACTCAAAATCGAGGGTTAAGCCATTTTTATCACATTTTGACTTCTAGAGCTCGGTTCTTGGCGATTCCTTGAGGGGTTTTCACACAAATCGAATGAGTAAGTGTTCTTCAACTAGAATCAAATATATTCCATGATTTTATCTTTATTTTCATCATTTAATTTGTGTTTTGAGTTGAGGAAAATGTGGGTTTTGAAAGAAAAATTCTAAAATGAAAAATCATGATTTGAGGGACCAAATGACATCGGAATTTGATAAATTTTGTATGGTTGAACTCGTATCAGAATGGGTATTCGAATTTTTGTAAAATTTGACGGGTTCCGAGGTGAGGGCCAGGGGTCGACTTTTGGGTCGATTTTTATAGTTTTGTAAATTGAAACTTTATTATCCGGAATAGTTCTTTATACAATTTATGTGTGTGTTGGAGTTGTTATAGTTGGATTTGAGCCGTTCGGAGGTCTTTTCGCCTGAGAAGTCCATTTTTGAGTACCGGGTTGTCGTCTTTGAGGTAAGTATCTTGCCTAACCTTGTGTGGGGGAATTATTCCTTAGGAGTTGAGTCTTCAATGTTGATTGTAGCCCGTGTACGCGAGGTGACGAGTATGTACTCAGACTTATTTGCAAATAGGTTCGCTTTTTAGGATTCTTAGGTCCTTATACTCCTGTGTATGAAGTTGTAATTGCTATGACTGCGTTCTTCATTGCTAATTTCATCCTTTCCTGCTTAAATGATAATTACTTGCTTTTGGATTTCCCTGGTTGATTATTTGATCTTAACTGACTTAGCTGAAGATTTTACCTCTTCTATCCCTATGTTATACTTTCTTCATAAACTGCCTACTTAGCTAGAATTCGTATTATCTCGCCCTATAATTGTTTAGGAGTAATTGGAATATCTATACGTTGGTGTCAAGCATGCCCGTGAGTCGTATATTGTAATTTATATGATTTTCCCTTAAGTGCTACTTAGGTTTAGTTAGATAATTATCCATGTTTATGGTATTTCCTTTGTGTGCCTATTACTGAGTATTGGTTCAAGTTGGGTTTTATTCTGTGAAGCTAATTGTTTAAGTGAGATTGGTTATAGCTGTTTTCCTTACCGGGACGACTTGGTTTCTCATTGTGGACTTGAATATTGTTGATTCGTTGTTATGTCTTGTTTCTCTCTGGTTAAGCGGTGTAGTTTACGCTCATTATTTCCTTTCGGTGGTTATTCCTTGTGAATGAGTTCTACTGTGCTGGTGACTTAAGTTCTTGATTTGATTGGCCGTCGTCATTTCTATATTTTGTTGCCTGGTGATTGTTGTGGAGATGTACGATGTTTCTGTCTTGTTGTGGTTGTTATCTATGTTGGCTGCATTGCATACTTAAATTGGGACTACAGACATATTCTGGGAGCTTTCCCCTTGTACTGCATATTTAAATTGGGACTACGGACGTATTCCAGGAGCTTTACCCCCTGTACTGCATATTTAAATTAGGACTACGGACGTATTCTGGGAGCTTTCCTCCTGTACTGCATATTTACTTTGGGACTACATACGTATACCAGGAGATCCCCCAGCACTGCATATTTACTTTTGGGACTACAGACGTATTCCGGGAGATCCCCCTGTACTGCATGACAAATTCTGAGCTACAGACGGAGTTCCGGTAGATTTATCTTGAGGAGATTATGATCGAAAGATATATATATTGAAAAGTATAGTTGAAAAACATTCGTCTTGCATAAAACGATATTTGAAAGGCATTTATTGGAGAAGTATATTTGAAAACCATGTATTTTGAAGGAACTATGTTTTAAAGATTTTTCTTTCTAAAAATATATGTATATATATTAAGAGAAAAGTATATTTCAAAGAAAGTTTTCTATTTGAAATTATATTCAAAGCTTTCAATACAAACTTATGGGTGAAGGTTTACACTCAAAGTATTTTCCAAAGACACTTGGGGTTGTTGGCTAAGGCCTGACGTGGAAACTGTTGCAGTGCTGAATTATTACTTGTTCTTACCGTAATGTGATTTTCCCGGTTTTAGGGTGTTCTCGTACATTCTTTGTGTATTATTGTGATGTTCTGTCGTTATTGGTTGTATTTCCTTCCTCATTTTATTAGTTATGTTGTGTATTCATTAGATAGATGTTACATCCTGTCATTCTGATATTATGACTGTTTGATTTATTAGACCAATGGGTGTCCTGACTAGTCCTCGTCCCTACTTCACCGAGGTTAGTCTTGATACTTACTGGACACTGCTATGGTGTTCTCATTCTACAATTCTGCACATTTTTGTGTGTGCAGATTCCAGGTTTTGCATAGTCGGCCGATCAATAGTTAGCAGAGCGAATGCTGTTGCGGAGACTCAAGGTAAACCTCTTTAGCGTTCGCTATTTCGGAGTCACCTTCTAATATTTATTATTCATACACTGTTGTATTCATTCCGAACAGTTGTAATTAGAGATTCTAGTATAAATTCGTTAAAGCTTATGACTTGTACTTACCGGGTTTTGGGATGATATGTATTGTATAGAGATTTATATCAAGAAGCATTTAAGAGTTTCAGTATTATGACTTATGTTTACTAAATGTTAGGCTTACCTAGTCCTTAAGATTAGGTACCGTCACGATACCCAACAGAGGGAAATTGGGTCGTGACAAGTTGGTATCAGAGCTCTAGGTTCATAGGTGCTACGAGTCATAAGCAAGTTTGGTAGAGTCTTGCGGATCGGTACAGAGACGTTTGTACTTATCTTCGAGAGGCTATGGGACTATTAGGACAATTTCACTTCCTTCATTCCTATCGTGCGAGTTCACTGATCTTGGAGTTTGAAATTACCGTTCCATTCTCTCATTGATGGTGAGGACACGAGATGCAACTCCTAATAATATTACCCCCGGAGAAGAGGTCGCTAGGGGCAGAGGCAGAGGTCATCAAGAAGCACGTGTCGCAGTCAGAGCACCTACCAGAGCAACCGTTGAAGAGCAGCCAGTAGTTCTAGTGGGAGGACAGGTACCCGAGGCGCCTGTTGTTACGTGCGGACCTCAGGAGACCTGGGCGCAGCTTTTGAGTATAATTGGTACATCAACTCAGGCGGGATTGATTCTAGTGCACCAGCTACTCCACCGGTCAGGGGAGGAGTTCAGCCTCCCGCCGTCTACACTCCTGAGCAGCGAGATCATGATAGTCAGGTTCCAGTTGCCATGGCAACACAACATGTGGTTTTAGTTTAGCCCGTGGTTAGGTCAGCAACATCGGAGGAAGAACACCTTGGATTTGAGAGGTACAGGAAGTACCACCCTCTTATCTTTCAGTGGTTTGGCGACAAATGATGCCCAGGGTTTCCTGGAGGAGTGTCACTACATTCTTTGTACTTCGGGTACTGTGGAGACAAGCAGGGTTGCTTTTGTCACATCTCGGGTTAGAGGAGCGGTTTGTCAGTGGTGGCGAGCATATGAGTTGGGGTAGCCCGGCCGAGTCAACTTCACTTGCATGGATTCAGGTTTCAGAGATGTTTTGAGGGAGTTTGCACTCCAGTCCCTCCGAGATGCATGGCGCGCGAAGTTTGAGCAGTTGCGTAAGGGCACTATGTCAGTATTAGAGTACGCCATCAGATTCAGTGAGTTGGCCAGTTATGTACCTCACTTGGTTGCTACAGTTAGGGGGCGAATCCGTAGATTCATTGATGGGCTCAGGTAGGATATTTGGTTCAGCACGACTCAAGAGTTGGAGTCGGATGTCTCGTTCCAGCAGGTGGTAGGGATCGCTAGCCGGTTAGAGGGCATGTGGGACCGGGAGCAAGAGTACAGAAAATGTCAGAGGAGAGAGTTCAGAGAGGTGAGGAGGCCTTATAGATCGGATAAACCTACTAGTCCTTGTTATGGAGGTAGGGAATGACACGGTAGAGGTTTGTGTGTTAGCCATTTCAGTTTGCATTACCGGCTTCGCATGGGGTTTCAAGTGCTCATGGGTCTCAGAGTACTCGTGTTGCTTAGTTTCTACAACCACGTTAGTAGAGAGGTTTTTTTGAGTGTGGAGATATCATCCATACGATGAGAGATTGTCCCAAGCTCCGGACATGTGTATCACAGTAGGGTATTCAGGTGAGTAGAGGGCGCCCAAGATAGGGGAGGCCCGACCCATTGATGTGTTTCATAGTAAACTTGAGGTCGTTGTGCCATATATTATCATCCAGGTATGTTTTGATGTGTTACAGAGGGGCACCAATTGTATTTCACTATAGTTCTACTGGTCGGGACGAGTTCCCTTATTTGTTGTTACATTTAGGAGTGAGTTTCATACTTTGCACTCTATTTTACATGATTGCTCTTGTTGGGAGATTCTATGAATGGTAACCCGTGTCTATCGTTGTTTTGCTCATCACTGAGAGTGGTGAGGCTAGTACTGAGTCCTTGTTGTTCATCATGGTAGGCTTAATGTGATTTTCCTAAGTATTTTGTTTACGAGCAGTGATTTGATACTCTATCGAGATGTGAGTTCAGTGAGCGTTATGATTTGATCAGCCGAGACGAGTTAGTGGGGAATTTCAACTGGTATGATATATTTTTGGTATGTGACTTAGAGTTGAGGGTGAGGACCTCGTGATATTTGTGATTCGATATGTTTGGACCGGGTTGAGTACCGCAGTGGAAATATTTTCAAGATGGGATCCTTGTGATTTGTTCATATGCTTTACTTCTTCCTTGTTATATTGATTTTGTAAGTCGGTGTTGGTAGAGAGTCGTGCCTATGGGATTGTTTGATAGTTTCTTTATATGTTTCTCTGTTCATATTCAGTCATTTTCGTTATGTGCTTCTTTAGTTTTAGCTCGCGGGATGTGTGCCCGGTGGTGTTAGTTGTGGCTTGGTGATTCAAGTATCTAATAACGAGGTCTTCATGTTTATTGCAACATTATCAATGTTATGGGGCTTGGAAACATAATTATTTCAGATGTGCGGCTAATCGTCAGTGCTTGATTGATTTCAGACAGCTATTGTGATCAGAAGTGTTATTATGGGCCTATGTGAGGTGTGCTATATTGTGTGGTCGTACCTTGTGGGTGTACTCATGAATTGATGCAGCTGGTTGAGGCTAATGCCAGATATGTATTTAGAATCGGGTCTTTTGGAAATGAGTAGAAGGTGAGAAATTGAGGTTGGAGGCTTATCGGTGGTGACAGAAAGGCTATATTGCAGTTGTGATTATGTCATCAGGATTATATAGGTTGGGGTGACGTGGGATCACCCACGGGTGTGTGTTGGAAGTGTGCATTCAGTGATTTGATGAGTTCGAGGTGAATCTTGGCATGTTCGAGGATGAACGTTTGTTTTAAGAGGGGGAGAATATAACGACCTGACCAGTCGCTTTGAGAATTTAAGCTCCGTTCGGTGGAGTAAGGTATTGAACAGCTTCACATTGTGTGTATCGACCTGCGTGCGTGGTTGAACTCAGTTACCGGATATTCCGGAGTCGGATTAAGAGAAAGATTTCAATTTTTGAAGCTTAAGTGATGAAAGTTGACCGGAGGTTTAACTTTTGTGTAAACGGCCTCGAAATGAGTTTTGGTTAATGTCAACAGTTTCGTATGGTTATTTTGGACTTAGGCGCGCGCCCGAAATTGGTTTTGGAGGTCCGTAGAGTAATTTGAGGTAATTTGGCGAAAGTTAGAATTTTGACAATTTCGGCCGATAGGTGAAATTTTGATATCAGGCTCGGAATGGAATTTCGGGAGTGGCTGTAGGTCCGTTGTGTTATTTGTGACTTGTCTGCAAAATTTCATGTCATTCCGGGTTGAATTTATAGGTTTCGGCATGAGTTTTGATATTTGAAGATTTGAAAATTCATAAGTTTGATTTTTGGTTGGATTCGTCGTTTTGGTGTTGTTTTATGTGATTTGAAACCTCGAGCGAGTTCGTGTTAGGTTATATGACTTGTGTGTGTGGTTGGACGGGGTCACGGGGGCCTCTGGTGTGTTTCGAATAGGCTTCGGGTCAATTTTCCCTCATTTTTCACTGTTGTTCTGTTATCTGGTGTTTTCTTCTATGCGATCGCATAGGCACATCCGCGATCACATAGTGTAATGTTAACCAACCCTATTTTCTTCTTCGCGATCACGTAGTTTGACTTAGGCAGCAGATAATTTCCTTATACACGATCGCATAACTGCCTTCGCGATCGCATATCACATTTGGCCAGTAGAGATTTTTCTTCTACGCGATCGCACCTATTCCCACGCGATCGCGATGCTTTAAATTCTGGGCAGACAAAATATAATTCAAAATCGAGGGTTAAGCCATTTTTATCACATTTTTACTTCTAGAGCTCGGTTCTTGGCGATTCCTTAAGGGGTTTTCACACAAATCGAATGGGTAAGTGTTCTTCTACTAGAATCAAATATATTCCATGATTTTATCTTTATTTTCATCATTTTAATTTGTGTTTTGAGTTGAGGAAAATGTGGGTTTTGAAAGGAAATTTCTAAAATGAAAAATCATGATTTGAGGGACCAAATGACATCAGAATTTGATAAATCTTGTATGGTTGAACTCGTATCGGAATGGGTATTCATATTTTTGTAAAATTTGACGAGTTTCGAGGTGAGGGCCAGTGTCGATTTTTGGGTCGATTTTTATAATTTTGTAAAGATTGAAACTTTATTATCCGGAATAGTTCTTTACACGATTTATAGTGTTTTGGAGTTGTTATAGTTGGATTTGAGCCGTCTGGAGGTCTTTTTGCCCGAGAAGTCCATTTTTGAGTACCGGGTTGTCGTCTTTGAGGCAAGTATCTTTCCTAACCTTGTGTGGTGGAATTACCCCTTAGGAGTTGAGTTTTCTATGTTGATTGTAGCCCGTGTACGCGAGGTGACAAGTACGTACTCGGACTTATTTCCAAATAGGTTCGCTTTTTAGGATTCTTAGATCCTTATACTCTTGTGTATGAAGTTGTAATTGCTATGACTGCGTTCTTCATTGCTAATTTCATCCTTTCCTGCTTAAATGATAATTACTTGCTTTTGGATTTCCCTGGTTGATTATTTGATCTTAACTGACTTAGCTGAAGATTTTACCTCTTCTATCCCTATGTTATACTTTCTTCATAAACTGCCTACTTAGCTAGAATTCGTATCATCTCGCCCTATAATTGTTTTGCAGTAATTGGAGTATCTATACATTGGTGTCAAGCAAGCCCGTGAGTCGTATATTGTAATTTATATGATTTTCCCTTAAGTGCTACTTAGGTTTAGTTAGATATTTATCCATGTTGATGGTATTTCCTTTGTGTGCCTATTACTGAGCATTGGTTCAAGTTGGGTTTTATTCTGTGAAGCTAATTGTTTAAGTGAGATTGGTTATAGCTGTTTTCCCTTGCCAGGACGACTTGGTTTCTCATTGTGGACTTGAATATTGTTGATTCGTTGTTATGTCTTGTTTCTCTCTGGTTAAGCGGTGTAGTTTACGCTCATTATTTTCTTTCGGTGGTTATTCCTTGTGAATGAGTTCTACTGTGCTGGTGACTTAAGTTCTTGATTTGATTGGCCGTCGTCATTTCTATATTTTGTTGCCTGGTGATTGTTGTGGCGATGTACGATGTTTCTATCTTGTTGTGGTTGTTATCTCTGTTGGTTGCATTGCATACTTAAATTGGGACTACAGACATATTCCGGGAGCTTTCCCCTTGTACTGCATATTTAAATTGGGACTACAGACGTATTCCAGGAGCTTTACCCCCTGTACTGCATATTTAAATTAGGACTACAGACGTATTCCGGGAGCTTTCCTCATGTACTGCATATTTACTTTGGGACTACGGACGTATACCACGAGATCCCCCAGCACTGCATATTTACTTTTGGGACTACGGACGTATTCCGGGAGATCCCCCTGTACTGCATGACAAATTCTGAGCTACAGACGGAGTTCCGGTAGATTTATCTTGAGGAGATTATGATCGAAAGATATATATATTGAAAAGTATAGTTNGTTCCGGTAGATTTATCTTGAGGAGATTATGATCGAAAGATATATATATATATATATATATATATATATAGTGAAAAGTATATCTGAAAAATATTTGTCTTGCAAAAAATGATATTTGAAAGGTATTTATTGGAGAAGTATATTTGAAAACCATGTATTTTGAAGGAACTATGTTTTAAAGATTTTTCTTTCTAAAAATATATGTATATATATATTCGGAGAAAAGTATATTTCAAAGAAAGTTTTCTATTTGAAATGATTATATTCAAAGCTTTCAATAAAAACTTACGGGTGAAGGTTTACACTCGAAGTATTTTCCAAAGACACTTGTGTCACGCCCCAAAATCGAGGGACGAGACCGGCGCCTAACCGGATGAACCCAGTCAAGCGGACCTGGTTTGCCTTTCCTACCCAACGTATTACCCCGTGTTCATAACATACATTATTCCATGTGAGTTAGACAATTTAGATCCAAAGTACAATTTACAACATGATTCCATTTTTCCTTTTTCAACTTTCAACAATAGATAATCCAAAACATACAAGTTACATACAACCTTTCTGATTTGCGATCCACAATTATGAGTGAGTACAACTACCGCCCAAAATATACATATATATACAACCCACACAGTGTCTACGGAGCCTCTAAGAGTACTAGGAGTTTTACATAAACTTGCCAGCAACAAGGCCCTAACTATACCTTTTACATCATAAGCAAAAGATAATGGTACAATCCACACACGACCCCGAGAGGAAATGGGGCTCACCAGAACTGCTGAAGAGATGAAGAGGAGGCACCACTAACGGCGGGCTGAGCTACCTGCTATGGAACCACCTATATCCATATAAAAGATGTAGTGCCCCCGGCAAAAGGGACGTTAGTACCGTTGAATAGTACTAGTATGTATGAACAAACTTTACTCTAAGTAAAATCAAACAATACACAGATAGGAGACAGCTTAAAGAAACCAATAAAGAGTGCACATAGATACGGAAACAAACACAATTGAGAGTTTCACAGATTCTTATTTCAACACAATCATATTCCACCCTTATTCCTTCTCATCATTTCACCCTTATTACTCCTGTTGCGGCGCGCAACCCGATCCCACCGGACAATCACCTTTTAGTCTTATTACATTCTGTTGCGGCGTGCAACCCGATTCCACCGTACAATTCACATTCCACCCTTATTACCTCTCCACCCTTATTACTTCGTGTTGCGGCGTGCAACCCGATCTCACCGGACAATCACATTTCATAGCAACAATAACAACCCACAATTCAACCACAAGGCTTCATATCATCATGAGTACAATTTCATAACAACCAATCAATCATATGTTCACAATAGTCTTTATCAACCTTTAATTAAATCACAAAGATTCTCATCAATCAAGAATATAAATTCATTACAACCAACAATCCGTACGAAGTCAAGCCACAATAAACCTTGCCAAACAATGAGTCATATTCGATATTGCCATGGTCATTTAGTTCGATTAAATCAATTCACAACTCCTTTTTACACAACCCTTAGCACTTAGATGCATTCACACATTTGGGTTCTTTACCATTCTTTTACACCAACATATTCAAGCACTTAACGAACCTTGCACATGATAGAGTAATCACAAAGAAATCATATTTCACAAATTCTATTAACATGATAATCGACTAAGAGAATCAGAGAATGAAATCTTATACCTCAATACTTCAGAACAATCAATTCACATGTACTCAGCAAGAAATTCATACTAAATGCTCGGACACCAACAAAGTGACTCTACGAAGATTAAAGTTAGCCATACATACCTCGAATCAGAATTCCCTTTTAGTTTTTATCACAAATCACCGAACCGTCTAGAACCGTCAATCTATTCCACAATGTGACATATTTCACTTAGAAATTTGGAACCATGAACATAACTCAGCTCATTTAGGCATTTAATCAAACACTATGTGGTCCCTTTGATTAATTAATCCCCTTTTTAGTGAAAGATTACTCTAACTAGCTTCTTTTACTAGGTCATGGAAAATATTCACATGCATGCAAGTCTTATCTTTTATTCTCAAGAACCAACCTATGTGTGACTCATTCTAACTAAAATCTGAGAATTAAAGGGAAATGGGGTGGGGACTTACCTCTTAGAGTGAAGAAGATGAAGATTACTTGATAGTTTCCGGGCCTCAGTGACGTTTGAAGAATCAATTTGGGGAAGATGGGGACTTCTCTCTCTAGAACCCACTCTCACTTCTCTCTATTTTGATCAGATGCATGTTAAAAATGAATGGGAGGGGTGTTTTATTAAACTCGGGTTCGGGTGCAAAATTTAGAAATTAAAGAGCCCCGAAGCAGGAATGCAGTCAGGAATGCGACCACATTCCTGCTATGAGATCCGCATTCCTGTCGCATAGTTGGCCCTAAAATGGGCCAAAAATAAGGCCGGACTGGCCATGTATGCGACCACTATGCGGTCCGCATACATGTTATGCGATTGCATAATGCGTCGCATAACCTCCTACGCGAAAATAGAGGTGCAAGGATGCGACAACTATGCAGTCCGCATTCCCAAATGCGATCGCATCTTGGGCCGCGTAGTTGTCCTCAAATTGGACAGAAGGCTGTCCAGGTATGCGACCATTATGCGGTCCGCATACCTGATGTGCGATCGCATAGTGGACCACAGATCTGCACAATTCTGGAAAATTTTATCTTTTAGGTCTTGGGGGTACTTTTCAATCCTAAAGGTCCGAACCGCGGCGAGCTTGCTAGCCGCGAAGAATTTCTACAATTATAACAACATAGGGACCCATTCAGGCATTATTTTAGACATGAAAATTTTACGGGTCTTTACAACTTGGGGTTGTTGGCTAAGGCCTGACGTGGAAATTGTTGCAGTGCTGAATTATTACTTGTTCTTACCGTAATGTGATTTCCCCGGTTTCGGGGTGTTCTCGTACATTCTTTGTGTATTATTGTGATATTCTGTTGTTATTGGTTGTATTTCCTTCCTCATTTTATTAGTTATGTTGTGTAGTCATTAGATAGATGTTACATCCTGTCATTCTGATATTATGACTGTTTGATTTATTAGACCAGTGGGTGTCCTGACTAGTCCTCGTCACTACTTCACCGAGGTTAGTCTTGATACTTACTGGGCACCGATGTGGTGTGTTCATTCTACACTTCTGCACATTTTTGTGTGTGCAGATTCCAGGTTTTGCATAGCCGGCCGATCAATAGTTAGCAGCGCGATTGCTGTTATGGAAACTCAAGGTAAAACCGCTTCAGCGTTCGCGGTTTCAGAGTCACATTCTTATATTTATTATTCATACATTGTTGTATTCATTCCGAACAATGGTAATTAGAGATTCTAGAGTAAATTCGTTAAAACTTATGACTTGTACTTACCGGGTTTTGGGATGATATATAATGTATAGAGATTTATATCAAGAAGCATTTAAGAGTTTTAGTACTATGACTTATGTTTACTAAATGTTAGGCTTACCTAGTCCTTAAGACTAGGTGCCGTCACGATACCCAACGGAGGGAAATTGGGTCGTGACATCGATCCATGTAATAACTGTTGCGGCGTGCAGCCCAATCCATAATAGTAACTGCTGCGGCGTGCAGCCCGCTCCACATATATCTCGTTGCGGCGTGCAACCCAATCCATATATATATATATATATATAT
>MDKH01134562.1:0-36709 GCA_005239495.1 Nicotiana undulata
ATATATGACTGCGATAAGGGTGGACAGGAAAAATATAAATATATGACAGTGATAAGGGAGGATGTTTACATTTATATTTTACTGATTTTTTCAAGAAAAAGAGAATCAAAGTTTTGAAAATCTAAAATGTTTATTTTACTACTCTTTAAATATTTTAGTACTATTGTGATTCAGAGTTAACGTTTGGAACTCTGAAGAGATATTTGAGAATTGGTTATAGCTTAGTTATTTTATGTTATTTGGTTGCAACACTTAATTATCTAATTGTTTAGATTTCTTTCTTGCTCATTATTTATCGTTGCCAAAGATTATATTGTTGAAGTCCGACTTAGCCTCGTCACTACTTCGCCGAGGTTAGGTCGGCACTTACTCAGTACATGGGGTCGGTTGTACTGATACTACACTTTGTGCTCTTTTTTGCACAGATCCAGGTACCATTCAGCAGTAGAGGATTCTAGGACGACTACCCGATTTCGTTTGGAGACACGAGGTACATCTGCGAGCGTTAGAAGATATCCGAGAGTCTTCTCCTATAATTACATACATTGTTTTATATCATTCAGAACAGTTACACTATTTCTTTCAGGCATTGGCTGTAGTATTCTTTAGTTGTTTGTGGATTGTGACACCAGACCCTGGGGTAGTTTTAGAGTTATTTATATAATTAGTTTGTGGTTCGTTTTATTTAATTGGTTATTATTTTATTTTATTTTAATATCATTGGAAATTATTTTAATTAAGTTTATCTTGAATTTATTTAATTATGCTTAAGAAATTAATTAAGGAAAATCAGTTAATCGACTTCTAACATTGGCTTGCCTAGCAAGTGTGGTGTTAGGCACCATCACGATCACTAAGGTTGGGAATTTGGGTCGTGACATGCGAAGTATGTTAGAAAATATGGGAGAACATGGTATATTTATTCATGTTTTATTTAAAATATTTAATAATTACATATAAAAATATATGAATAAATTATATCCATCAGGATACGTCCCCTAGTTCCAAATGTAAAGATGCAGTACAGGGGGAAGGCTCCTGGAATACGTCTGTAGTCCCAGTCAAATATGTTGTACAGGGGGAAAGCTCCCAGAATACGTTCGTAGTCCCAATTTCAATATGAAAATGCAAATGAATGTCGGATAAGGTTTATTTAAACAGTTCGGGAGAAAGGTCAAAGGCAAGAAAAAGGATAAGAGTAGCTAAACATGGTGCACATAATATCAAATAGGGAATTCAGGTAAAACAAGTAGACATGATCCTAATCTAAACTACACAATTAGCACATTAAACAGTGAAATAAGAGTGAGATGATTTATGGCATGGAAGGAAAAATGGAATTTTAGCAACAATGGCTCGTGTACGTACTCATCACCTCACGTACACGACGCCCATACAACAAATAGTATTCAAAACAACCTAAAGGGAAGTCCCCAAAACAGAGTTAGACAAGCCACTTACCTCGACTTCTTTACTCAACTCAAAACCACGCTCTTGCCACGAGTACCCGACTTCGAATGGCCCAAATATTTTCAATTCAATTGCATAATGTAAATATCACTTTAAGAAATCAATATAGCTAATTAGTTCGAAGCTAATACGCGAAATTAGGAAAATTGCCCATAAAGTTCCTCGGGCCCACGTCTCAGAATCGGGTAAAAATTACAAATTTCGTACACCCATTCACTCACGAGTCTAACCATACAAGAATTACTCAAATCGGATACCAAAATATCGATCAAAACTCAAAAACTTAGCCTAAGTACTTTATCCAAAATTTCCTCAATTTTCCACCATAAATTCGAAACTAAAGGGTGGATTTAAGCGTATAATCATGGAAATTAGTCTAAACTGAGTAGGAATTACTTACCCAAGTTGCCCAGGTGAGAATCTCTCCAAATATTGCACTTTCCCGAGCTCTCAAGTTCAAAATATGAATAATGGTATAAACCCTCGATTTTGATCTTAACTACACAGTGATCCCGCACCTGCGACCTTTGGACCGCACCTGCGGAAAATACATCGTAGGTGCGAAAACTTACTAAATGAGCTGGGATCGCACCTGCAGTCACTGGCCGCATCTGCGGTCCCGCACCTGCGAAACGCAGACCGCACCTGCGAACCTGGATGACCTTGGCCAAACCGCACTTGCAAAGCCCATACCCGCACCTGCGTGTCCGCACCTGCGTGTCCGCACCTGCAGCTCCCCTTCCGCAACTGCGAAACACCAGAACCAGCAATGCTTCAACTAGTTTTCTATGTCCAAATTCATCCCGTTTAGCATCTGAAACATCCTCGAGGCCCCCGGAACTTCAACCAAACTTACCAACCAGTCGTAATACCTTATCCAAACTTTGTCGAACCTTCAAAACACATCATATAACATCAAAATCACCAATTATACATGGATTCAAGCCTAAGAACTTATGAAATTTCCAAAATCCACAATTGATGCCGAAACATGTCAAATCTAGTCCGATGACCTCAAATTTTACACATATGTCATAAATGACACTATGGACCTACAGCCACTCTCGGAATTCCATTCTGATCCCGATATCAAAATTTCACCTATCGGCCGAAATCGCCGAAATTCTAACTTTCGCCAATTCAAGCCTAAATATACTACAGACCACGTAAATACATTCCGGACACGCTCCTAACCCTGAAATTACACAACGGAGCTGGCGGAATCAAAGGAATTCCATTTCGGACCCGTCTTCACACAGTTCCAACCACGGCCCGATTTCTAAAGCTTAAACTCACATTTAGGGACTATGTGCCCAAACACTCTCTGAAATCCACCGCTAATCATTCCGACAAGTTCCATAAGCAGATACGAATGTGGGGAAAGCAGTTATTAGGGGATCAGGGGCTAACTCTCAAAATGACCGACCGGGTCGTTACATTCTCCCCCTCTTAAGAAAATCGTCCGTCCTCGAACGAGTATAGAGACATACCTAAAACTGTGAAAAGATGAGGGTACTGACTGGCATATCCTGCTCGGTCTCCAAGGTCGCCTCCTCGACCGGCTGACCCCTCCACTGAACCTTGACTGATGCAATATTCTTCGACCTGAGCTTTTTGACATGCCTGTCCAATATAGCTACTTGCTCCTCAACATATGATAAATCCTTGTCCAACTGGACTGAGCTGAAATTCGAAACATGGGTCGGGTCACCGTGATACTTCCGGAGCATAGAGACGTGGAATACCAGATGAACTCCTGCTAGGTTGGGAGGCAAGGCTAGCTCATAAGCAACCTCCCCAACACATCGAAACACCTCAAAAGGGCCAATAAATCTCGGACTCAGCTTACCCTTCTTCCCGAACGCCATGACGCCCTTCATAGGCGATACCCGAAGCAAAACCCGATCACCAGCCATAAATGCCAAATCACGAACCTTTCGCTCCGCATAACTCTTTTGCCTGGACTAGGTTGTGCGAAGTCTCTCCTGAATCACCTTCACCTTATCCAGGGCATTCTGGACCAAATCTGTACCCAACAATCGGGCCTCCCCCGGCTCAAACTATCCCACTGGAGACCTGCACCGTCTACCATACAAAGCCTCATACGGCACCATCTGAATGCTCGACTGGTAACTATTATTATAAGCAAACTCTGCAAGTGGCAAGTATCAGTCCGATGACCCTAATCCATCACACAGGAATGGAGCATATCCTCAAGAATCTGAATCGTGCGCTCGGATTGCCCGTCCGTTTGAGAGTGAAAGGTTGTACTCAACTCTACCCTGGTGCCTAGCTCCTGTTGAACGGATCTCTAGAACCGTGAAGTGACTTGTGTACCTCTGTCTGAAATGATAAATACTGGAATACCGTGGAGGCGAACAATCTCCCAGATATAAATCACCTCCAACCTCTCGGAGGAGTATGTAGTCAACATTGGAATGAAATGGGCTGACTTGGTCAACCGATCCACAATCACCCGAATAGCATCGAACTTTCTCAAAGTCCGAGGAAGTCCAACCACAAAGTCCATGGTGATCCGCTCCCACTTTCACTCTGGAAGCTCAATCTGCTGAAGTAACCCCCATGGTCTTTGATGCTCATATTTGACTTGCTGAAAGTTGAGACACTTGGCCACAAACTTCACTATATCATTTTTCATCCTTCTCCACCAATAGTGTTGTCTCAGATCCTGGTACATCTTCCGGTATCCGGATGAATAGAATGCCGCAAGCTATGGGCCTCCTAAGGGATCAACTCCCGAAGCCCATCTACATTGGGCACACAGATACGGCTCTACATCCTCATTACACCGTCATCTCCTATAGTCACATCCCTGGCATCACCTCGCCGAACCCTGTCCTGAAGAACCAGAAAGTGGGAATCATCACATTGCACTCTCTGATACGGTCATAAAGAGAAGATCGAGCAACAACACAGGCTAACACCCGGCAAGGCTCCGAGAGATTCAATCTCACAAATTGAATGGATAAGGACTGGACATCCAAGGCTAAGGGCCTCTCCACTGCCGGAAGGTATGCCAAACTCCCCAAACTCTCCGTTCGGTGACTCAAGGCGTCGGCCACCACATTGGCCTTCCCCGGGTGGTATAATATAGTGATTTCATAGTCCTTTAGTAAATCCAACAATCTCCGTTGGCGCAAATTGAGGTCCTTCTGCTTGAACAAGTGCTGCAAACTCCCGTGATCCGTGAAAATCTCACAGGGAACACCATATAAATAATGATGCCATATCTTTAGGACGTAAACAATCGCTGCCAACTCGAGATCATGAAATGGATAGTTCTTCTCATGAACCTTCAACTGTCTGTACGCGTAAGCAATCACCCTACCATCCTGCATCAACACCGCCCTAAGGCCAATCCTCGAAGCATCACAATAGATTGTATAGCACCCTGAACCCGTAGGCAATACCAACACTGGAGTTGTAGTCAGGGATGTCTTGAGCTTCTAAAATCTCTCCTCACACTCCTCAATCCACTTGAACGGAGCACCCTTTTGGGTCAATCTAGTCATAGGTGCTTCAATGGATGAAACTCCCTCCACAAAACAGCGATAGTACCCTGCCAAACCAAGGAAACTGCGAATCTCATTAGCTGATGACGGTCTAGGACAACTCTGCACTGCCTCCACCTTTTTTGGGTCTACCTTGATCCCATTACAAGACACCACATGGCCTAAGAATGCCACAGAATCAAGCCAAAATTCACACTTAGAAAAATTTGCACACAATTTCTTCTCCCTCAAAGTCTGGAGCACGGTCCTCAAATGTTGCTCATGATCCTCCTGGGACCAATAATATACTAATATGTTGTCAATGAACACAATGACAAAAGAATCAAGTTAAGGATGGAACACACCGTGCATCAAATGCATAAAGGCTGCTGGGGCACTGGTCTGTCCAAATGACATGACCAGAAACTCATAGTGACCATATCTGGTCCTGAAGGCCGTCTTCGGGATATCCGGCTCCCGAATCTTCAACTAATGATAGCCAGAACACAAGTCAAACTAGGAAAATACCCTGGAAATCATCAATGTGAGGCAATGGATACTTGTTCTTCATTGTGACCTTGTTCAACTGCCGATAATCAATACACATATCATTTTTCTTCACAAATAATACCGGAGCACCCCAAGGTGATACATTGGGTCAGATGAAACCCTTACCAAGCAACTCCTGCAGCTGCTCCTTCAACTCAGGAGGAGCCATGCGATATGGAGGAATGGAAATAGGTTGAGTGTCTGGCAACAAATCAATGCCGAAATCAATATATCTGTCGGGCGGCATACCCGGAAGATCAGCTCGAAAAACATCACGATAGTCCCTCACAACTGGAATTGACTCAACTGTGGGGGTATCAACACTAACATTTCTCACATAGGCCAAATACGCATCACACCCCTTCTCCACCATCCGCTGAGCCTTAAGGAAAGAAATGACTCTACGAGGAGTATACTCTAAGGTACCTCTCCATTCTAATCCCGATAAACCTGGCATAGCCAGCGTCATGATCTTGGCGTGACAATCAAGAATTGTATAATGGGGTGAAAACCAGTCCATGCCCAATATAACGTCGAAATCTACCATACTGAGTAATAATAAATCAGCCCTGGTCTCAAAACCACTGATAACAACCAAACACGACTGATATACGCGGTCCACAATAAGAGAATCTCCCACGGGAGTAGAAACATAAACGGGGGAACTCAAAGAATCCCGAGATATCCCCAGATGTGAAGCAAAATAAGAAGACAGATATGAATACGTAGATCCTGGATCAAATAATATGGATGCATCCCTATGACAGACAGGGACAATACATGTGATGACTGAATCTGAAGCGACGGCCTCTGAACGGACTGGAAGAGCATAGTACATGTCCTAGCCTCCCCTTCTAGGGCGACCTCGACCTCCACCTCAAGCCGTCTGAGCAGGTGGGGCAGTAGTTGGGGCTGGAAGAATAGCTATGTTACGCCTCGCAGTATTACGTCGATGTTATGCTCTGCAGTAATATATTAAGATGATGTTACCATTTACAATAATTTACGACGATGTTGCAACCTATAGTATTGTACGTTGAATTTGTCATAAGGTAATTGACATTAGTCCAAGTGAAAGATTATTTGGAGATTATAAGGATTATGCTATTCCACAAGTGATGAATAAATTGATGAAGGTGAAAGGGGAAGCAAGTCAAAGAAAATGAATTTTTATCCATGTTTGGCTTGTGGGGTTAAAAATACGGGTCGAGCGTTAATATCCGATATTTACGGACTAGTACCATACAAGGTACCATGTGACCATGATAGTGAAATATATTAAGTGTATTAAAAATAAGTAGAATTTTAAGTAATGTAAGGCAATTTTTAATTATGCGGGTAATTGGTTAGTTATCGAGTAACGAAACATTACCCAGTTAACTAATAGGTAGATAAAAATTAATTAATTTCATCCCAAAAATGTGTCACAAAGCTAAGAATGACTCTTAGTCATTTATGCCTAGGTGGCAACCTTAGGTAAATTTGAATTTAGCATAACAAGACTTATTAGTCTTGTTACATCCTTCATTTGGACAAAAAGAGAATCAGAACGTCAAATCCTAAAGCAAAAACATACAACATATTTTCTAATTCAAGACTTTAGAGAACAGAAACTTGATTTCGTTCAAGACTTCAAGAACAGATTCAATCCGATTTTGGGGTTATAAATTCAATTCATGAAGGTTTCCAACGGAAATTGTTAGAATAGTAGCAACGTAAAATTGTACGGTTACAAAGAGTACGGTGCAATCTCCAAGAATATTATACGGATTTTTTCCCCTACTCCAGGTATGTTAAGGCTAAGCTCTTCCTTCATTTTTCATGATCTTGTCATTACACAAGTTTGATAACGAGGCATAAAGAAAAATTCATATCCCAAAATTTACGTATATTTTCCTAGTTTTGTAAGTTGCAATATTCTCATTATCGGTATTTCACATTCAGTTGAGTATTTCCTTCTTCAAGTCAAGAGAGAAGAGAGTATATATATACAGTATTACAGTATTTTCATTACCATCCAGCTATAATCGATGGGCAGGCCCCTATTGGGCAACCTATGATCAGATGGTAAGTTATATACCGAGCCTACTGTGGTCGAGCGCCTATGAGCGAGCCCAGTTGGTAAAGATACAGAGCCTAGTATGGTCGAGCGCCTGTGAGCGAGCCTACTACGGCAGAGCAGTTATATATATATACCGAGCCTTATAGGTCCGTACATCTATTTTACTTACTATATTGAGAGAGTTAAGTCAGTATCAGCAGGTAAGCATATCATTAGATTATCTTTGACTTCCAGCTACCTGCAGTTATTATATTATCGGTTCAGTTTCAATTTTCAGTATACTGCCTTACATACTCGGTACATTATTCGTATTGACGTCCCTTTTTCCAGGGGACGCTGCATGCATGCATGCAGGTATAGACAAACAGTTTGACGAGCTCTCATAGTAAACGAGATTAGCATTCAGCGATGGATCGGTAAGACTCCACCTCATTCGGAGTGCAGCCAAGTTTACGAGTCATCGTGTTAGAGTTTTGCTACAGACTTATGTGTAGGCCGGTACCCTATCCCATTTGATGTCAAATAATCTTAGAGGCTTTGTAGACAAAGGTTCATTTTGTACAGTATGTCAGAGGCCTTGCCGGCCCATATGTATTCATGTCTTAAGAACGATAGTTTATTTATATAGTGTTGCCCACTTACAGTTGTACATTATGAGTTGTGGCCATGTTGGCCATGATAGTTACAAAAGGAATAATTTTAGCCAACTCGACCTATGTATGTTATAGTTTTAATCGAATGATTATGAGTTGAAGAGTGGTTCGCTCGGGCCAGCTCGGCACCGGGTTCCATCCACGCCTCCTCAGGTTCGGGGCGTGACAAGCTAGAGGACCCGGTAGAGCACGTGGGTCCTAATAAGTCTGAGATGATGCACTCCTCATAGCTCTAGGGAAATCTCTGAGCACGTGGTAAGGGTCACCACACCCAAAACAACCCCTCGGAGGACGTGGTGGCTGATGTTGACTCTGAACTGGCCTGCTGGACTGGCCGGTGATAGCACCTCGAGCAGGAGTCACACTAGATACTGGTGGTGCATAATAAGGCTCCTGAGGTCTAGGAGGAGTTGGAATACCACTGGCTGCTGGAAGAGCTGAATGAATGGGACGACTCACAAAACCCCTACCATATTGTGCTGCTGGTGCACGAACTCCTGAGTATTGGCCAGTCTCTCGAGACTTCTTGGCCCCTCTCTCTGTCACGACCCAAAATCCTAACTTAAATCGTGATGGCGCCCAACATCGTAGTCAGGCTGGCCAACAACTGATTTACTAGTGAAAATTTCCTTAATTGATAAAATATTCCCACACTTGCCAAATTTTAAGTTTAAAACATTAAGTGGAAACGAATAAATTAACCAAATTAGGTAAATACAACCATAAAGGGGTCATGAACTAATATATAAACATACATCCCAAAAATAAAGTATCTACTACGTGTGTGCCAGGAACCGGTGTCACAAGTCTACAGGCGAACTAGTAGAATATACAAAAGATGAAATAAATTGTCCTACTGTCTGAAAGAAGTAGACAGGAATAAACAAAAGAGAACTCCATAGTGATGTTGAGTATCGCCAAGGGAAGCAGCTCACCGTGAAGTCAAATCCAGATACAATCTCAGGGTCGAGCTCCGGCCTCATAACCAGATGCACCTGCCTCAGAACCTGTACAATTAAGTACAGAAGCGTATCATGAGTACATAAACAAATATGTACCCAGTGAGTATCCCGCCTAACCTCTAAGAAGTAGTGACGAGAGGTCGACGTGATACTGACTAGGGCCAAACAATATACCATAAATACAGGTTGAACAGTACTAGCAGAAATGAACAGTAATAAGGAAAAAGAGCATCAGATAACGTTATCCAGTACCTTTACATGTCAGCTTCCATAGCATACAAGCTACTTAACCCTCCTTTTTTCAAGAAATCAACAGTTACAATTACAGGGCTTCACATCAGTATTCAAACACATAACAGGCCGTGAACGTACGGCTGATACGACGTGAAAAGTAAATGTGCATTGTCGAGGGACGAACGGACCGAACCATAGATGCATCTATCTTCCCCGCTCGCGAATCGATCATGTGACGCGGTTAACATAATACTAGGACTACTCCGCTCGCGAATCATACATGTGACGCGGGTTCCCGTATACATATACATAATTAGCAGGGATTTTGGATGATTTAACATGGAATCATACTTAGCAGAAAGGATTCAATAATGCCAACTTCGAAATATAACCTCCTAGGCCTTCATATATGAAACTCAAGGACATTAGACTATCTAGGCCACATGCAAGATCACGGATACAACACATAAGGCATGCTTTTGAATCCTAAACTACCCGACAAGGCATAATAGTAGCTATGCACGGACTCTCGTCACTTCGTGCGTGCGTATCCCCCACAAATAAAGACATGCAATTATTTATAATCACTTATGAGGACAATTCCCTCTTACGAGGTTAGAAAGGAGACTCACTTCGCGACGAGACTACTTTCCGGGTCAAGAATGCGCCTGAAACTCCAAACTCGTCTCCCAAGGACTCGAAACTAGTCAAATGTTGCATAAATAAATTAATTTATGCTCAAAAGTATGAAATTCCCCTATTAAATTGGTTATCTCAACTTACTAAAATTCCAAAATACACCCCCGGGCCCACATGCTCGGATTCCAAATTTTTTTGAAGGAAACACCACCCATAGCCTAAGGATCATTAATATATAGTTTTCATATGATTTCATAACCAATTCCTCGGTAATTTCTCTCATTTTCCGTAAAACCTAGGTTTTTACTCTAACCCTTAATTTTCTTACTAATTAATGGGTTAATCTACTTAAGAATTCAAGTATTAAACTAAATTTAGGGTAGGAGTTACTTACCTCTAGAATCACACAAGGAAGAAGACAAGTGCTCAAAATTAAACCAAGTCCCGTTTTTTTTAAAAGTCATTGCCCAGCTGCCTCTTCATCGCGAACGCGACAGGGGAACTGCGTTCGCGAAGGACAATGGCCCAGGCTCCTGAAGCCCTTCTATGTGAACGCGAAAAGGGGCCCGCGATCGCGAAGACTAGCCGGGCTACACCTACATGAACGCGGTGGGATTCTTGCGAATGCGAAGAACAACTGGCATAGGCCAGCCGCTTACACATCGCGAACGCGGGGGCAAGGGTGAGAACGCGATGGTCAGAGGCCCAATCCATCCCGATTGCATAGAGCATCCATCGCCCCTGCCCAACTTCTTCTTCGCGAACGCGGTCGCCCACCCGCAAACGCGAAAAAGGAAAAAAAACCTGGAAATTTCTGTTTTTTAGCATTTAGCTCTTAAGGGTCTGAAACTCACCCGAGCCCCTCGGGACCCCATCCAAAGGCACTAGAAAGTCTGTATTCATAATACGGACTCGCTCAAATTTTTGGAATGTGAAAAACAACAACGAAACTAAGAACCCGACCCAATTTACTAGGCTCAGCACAACGTATCACACGGTGGAATCTCCCGGGATACGTCCCCTAGTTCCAAATGTAAAGATGTAGTACAGGGGGAAAGCTACCAGAATACGTCCGTAGTCCCAATTTAATTATGCGGTATAGGGGGAAAGCTCCCGGAATATGTCTGTAGTCCCAATTTAAATATGAAAATGCAAATTAATGTCGGATAAGGTTTATTTAAACAGTTCAGGAGAAAAGTCACAGGAAAGAAAAAGGATAAGAGTATAAGACTAACTAAACATGGTGCACATAGTATCAAATAGGGAATTCGGGTAAAACAGGTAGACATGCTCCCTCCTAATCTAAACTACACAATTAGCACATTAAACAGTGAAATAAGAGTGAGATGATTATGGCATGGAAGGAAAAATGGAATTTTAGCAACAATGGCCCGTGTACGTACTCGTCACCTCAGGTACACGGAGCCCATACAACAAATAGTATCAAAACAACCTAAGGGGAAGTCCCCAACACGGAGTTAGGCAAGCCACTTACCTCGACTTCTTTACTCAACTCAAAACCACGCTCTTGTCACGAGTACTCGACTCCGAATGGCCCAAATCTATTCAATTCAATTGCATAATGTAAATATCACTTTAAGAAATCAATATATCTAATTAGTTCGAAGCTAATACGCGAAATTAGAAAAATTGCCCAAAAAATCCCCCGAGCCCACGTCTTGGAATCGGGTAAAAATTACAAATTCCGGACACCCATTCACTCACGAGTCTAACCATACAATAATTACTCAAATCGGATACCAAAATCTCGATCAAAACTCAAAAACTTAGCCTAAGAACTTTATCCAAATTTTCCCCAATTTCCCACCATAAATTCAAAATTAAAGGGTCGATTTGAGCGTATAATCATGGAAATTAGTCTTAACCGAGTAGGAATTACTTACCCAAGTTGCCCAGGTGAGAATCTCTACAAAAATCACACTTTCCGTAGCTCTCAAGTTCAAAATATGAATAATGATATAAACCCTCGATTATGGTCTTAACTGCACAATGATCCCACACCTGCAGAAAATACATCGCAGCTGCGAAAACTTACTAAATGAGCTTGGGCCGCACCTGTGGAACCCAGACCGCACCTACGAACCTGGCTAACCTTGGCCATACCCGCACCTGCGTGTCCGCACCTACGGCTCCCCTTCCGCAGGTGCGAAACACCAGAACCAGCAATGCTTCAGCTGGTTTTCTAAGTCCAAATTCATCCCGTTGAGCATCTAAAACATCCCCGAGGCCCCCGGGACCTCAACCAAACTTACCAACCAGTCCCAATACCTTATCCAAACTTAGTCGAGCCTTCAAAACACATCACATAACATCAAAATCACCAATTATACATGGATTCAAGCCTAAGAACTTATAAAATTTCCAATGCCGAAACACGTAAAATCTAGTCTGAATGACGTCAAATTTTACACACAGGTCATAAATGACACTAGAGACCTACAGTCACTCTCGGAATTCCATTCTGAGCCCGATATCAAAATTTCACCTATCGGCCGAAATCGCTGAAATTCTAATTTTCGCCAATTCAAGCCTAAATATACTACATGCATCGTAAATACATTTCGGACACGCTCCTAACCCGAAATCACCCAACAAAGCTGGCGGAGTCGACGGAATTCCATTCCAAACTCATCTTCACACAGTTCCAACTACGGCCCGATTTCTAAAGCTTAAATTCACATTTAGGGACTATGTGTCCAAAAACTCTCTGAAATTCACCGCTAATCATTCTGACAAGTACCATAAGCAGATACGAAAGTGGGGAAAGCAATTATTAGGGGATAGGGGCGCTAACTCTCAAAATGACCGACCGGGTCGTTACATCCACATGCCCATAAAATTAGTTGTTGTGATATTGAAACATCTATATTGCTCTATTTTGGGTTGGTGGATACTTATTTGCCCGGATATTTCAAACAGGTCAGTTGAGTGTTTGAAACATCTTAAGATATTGTTAAAAATTCGTGTTGTTATTGTTGTTGTTGTATGTTGTGAAGTTATTGCAATATTTATCTAGGTTTGGTTAATGTTATTTTGAGCCGAGTGTTTGAAACATCTCATTAAGATATTTGAAACATCCGTAAGGATGTTTAACAATCCATGAGATGTTTCACCAAAAAATACTTGATTATCACAATGAGATGGTTGATTATTTTAGCGATTAAAAAATCATTGATAGAGACGTATATATAAAGAAGTTTGGAGAAATATAATATGAACATTGCTAGCTTGCTTTCAAACTTCATCTAACTAGCTAGAAACTTAAATTCCTATATCTTGCTTAGCATTTGTAGATGGCAAAAAATTAATTTTACCACTTAAGCTCAATCATGTATGACCATTTAATGCAACACCTTTAGAGATGTTTCGAACATCTTAAAATATCTTAATGAGATTCTTGAAACATCTTGTTAAGATGTTTGAAACATCTTATATGAGGATTCTAACATATCACTGAGATGTTTCACCAAAGAATACTTAAATATTTGTAGTTTTATTTTTTTATGTGTTAGAAACAAATTATTTTTTTATTTTTGTTTGTGTGTACAAACAAAATGGCAAAAGGGCGTGTGTCAAAGACAGGTGGAAGAGGAAGAGACAAATCTCCTTCCAAAAGATCTAGCAAAAGAATTAAGACATCTCAGGAGGATGAGCTACCAAAATCAATTGTAGCTGAAGTGGAAGCCAAACCTTTTCAGGTAGTAGAAGGAGGGAATGATGGATAAGAGAAAAAGAGAACAAAAATGAAGAGGAAAGTGAGAAAGAAAATAAAGAGAAAACAGAGAATGTACTAGGAAGGAATGCTAGAGAAGCAAAAATGGAGAAAGAAAAAGAAGAGGAAACAAGGAAAGTAATAGAAGAAACGACAAATGTTGATGAAGAAGAACCAAAAGAGGAGACAACAACTGATGAAAGAGAAGAGGAGACAGATATTGATGATGAAGCATCAGTAGTAGTAGAAGAAGAAGAAGAAAAAAAAAGCAGAAGAAGGATGAGGAGGACGAGGAGAAGGAGGAGGACGAGGAGGATGAGGAGAAGAAGAAAAAGAGGCAGCAGCAGAAAGAACAAAATAGAGAAAGAATGATAATGCACCTTCTCAATCTCTTGAGGTAAAAAATGTCTGAAACATCTCTCTGGATGTCTGAAACATCTCTCTGGATATTTAAAGTTTCTGTTTGGATGTTTGAAATATTTCCTAGGATGTTTCACTATACATGAGTGAGAGATTTTTTTAATTATTAAATTAAATATTCTTTTGCCTTTTATTAATCAACACATTTAAATCATGTACATGATGAGATGCCTGAGGATGAGTCTGACAGTTGCGAGGTTGAAATCTTAAAGCTTCGATCGAAACTTCTACCCTTAAAGTACAAGACATTTTAGATGATAATGATACCTTCAACAAGAAGATCACTGTGAGATCCTCATTAGGATTAGCAGGTGTGGATGAGATCCGAAAGTTGTTGCAGGATGAGGAACTCAAAAATAAGTTTAGGAGTAGTCATTTCGGGCACTTTGAAGATTTGCCTGAGAGGCCACTATTTCAAGCATCTATAGTGCATAGCCATCTACTCCGTAGAGTATTGTGAGAGAAGACCCAGGAGTTATGGTTTGATTATAAAAGATACCAGTTTGCTTCGGCCTTCGTGAGTTCGCCATAATGACTGGACTCAGTTGTGGACATTTTTACACGAATTTGAAGCTTCAAAAGCACTCTTGATGGTGAAGAGTTGTGGAAACTTATTGCCAAAAGAAAAAGGTCTGTAACTGGTAAAATGGTGCTTAAGTTTGAAACATCCTTGGGATGTTTGAAACATCTAACGCAGATGTTTCAAACATCTATCAGGATGTTTGAAGAAATTAGATGGTAGTTGAAAGTGAAAAATAACACAAGGAAATAATAACATCAACATCAACATCAAACTAACAATAACTATCAACCTACTTAATACTTCAAATAGTTGATCATCAACCTAATGGTCTTGGGAATAATTAAACGTGGAATATTTAAATACTCAAAGGAACGATCGTCAATCTATTGATCTTGTGGATAATTATATGTCAATCTATTGAATACTTCAAATAATTTATCATCAACCTATTAACTTTATGAATAACTAAACATAGAATGAATACTTCAAATAATTGATTGTCAACATATTGACCTTACCAAATTATACATCAACCTATTTAATATTTCGAATAATTGATCATCAACTTATTGATCGTGTGGATAATTAAATATAGAACAATTGAATACGTCAAATAATTTATCATGAACCTATTGACCTTGCGAACATCAACCTATTTAATACTTTGAATAATTGATCGTCCACTTATTGATCTTGTGGATAATTATACATCGGCCTATTATATTGATATAGTAAATAGGTTTAATAATTAATAATCAGCATGTTTTTCTCTGAACAAGCTCATGAGGAACCTCCCAACATTATCCATAAGGCATTCAATTAATTTCTATGACATATGAATTCATGTATGTGTCTATATAATAAAAGTCAGAAGTATAGTCGTAAATGTTCGTTCCGTATTGAGCACCAAAATCAACTCTAAGGGTTTCCATAGCGTGTGGACAAGGTATTTTGTCTAGGTCGAATTCTCTACAAGAACATGTTCTGTTGCGTTGATCAACCATTGCAACCGCACCATGACCGGTGATGCGGAACACATGTTGCCTTATTAGATGGACCAATAGCCTATTGCCCAAAGTTGCATTTTTATTAATCTTCTTTGAAGGGACACAAATGGTTGGAGTGTCGAGGAACTGTATACGCCTCTCATGGAATTATTGAGCAAACCTCCTGTTAATAGCAGCAACAGGGCAGTGATGGGGAATTCTCTTTCGAGTAGAAACATTGAGTTAACAGACTCAGCAATATTTGTGGTCAATACTTCATTTGAAATAAGGACATAAAAGACTTTTTTAGAATTTAGAATATAAGCAATAAGGGTCAAACATCTTGCAGAAATGGGAATGCAGTAACATGTTTCATGTGAAGCCTGAAACATCTTAAGAGATGTTTGAAACATCGTAAAAGATGTTTGAAACACCTTTTTAGATGTTTGAACTGGAAAGTCCAGTAACCTGTTTCATAAGAGATGTATCAAACATCTTAAGAGATGTTTCAAACATCTTAGGGAATGATTCGAACACCTTCAAAGATGTTTTACCACGGGAGTTCACATTAACGCACCTGTTACCAGGGCGCTCTGCTCCATTTGTGAAACCCAACATCCTCCTCAAGATATTTGGCAACTCTTACATTGTTATCTTTGATTTTTTTAAAATGATCATTGAACTCATAAATCATATATGCTTTAGCTGCAGAATAATAATGGTGAAGAAACTCTCCGCGTGTGATGAGCCTGAGGGTAAAATTTTGAGATTTCATTTTTTATGCTTATGTGCCTCTCAGAAATTATACATAACTCAACATTGTCAGGGTGTATGCTGGACAATTATTCAAAAAATATTTATATGCGGTATCACATTCCTTGTCTACTACACAAAATGCCACGGGAAAAATATGGTTCTCTGAATCCTTTTCCACGGCAAACAACAACACTTCACGATACTTTCCCGTCAAAAATGTCCCATCAACGGCTATGACTTTCCTCATAAACAAAAAATCTTGAATCCAAGCTTCATAAGCTACAAAAAAAGTACTGAAACTTCCCACGGTTACCAAGCTTGAGTGTTGTCTTGCTTCCTTCATTTGTTTTCCTAAGCGGGTAGCGGTACGCATCTAAAATTTCACACTCGTGCTCTGGAGTCCCCCTTACCATAGCCTTTGAAATATGACCTCCCTTCATACACTTCCAATAACTAACATTACAACTCAAATCTAAACGAATTATTTCCATAATTTCTTTGTTAGATGGACCTCTACCCTCTTCAAACTTAGAATGGATGTATTCAACATTGGCATCCGCTGATGCGTGTGGATGTTTTTTTGTAAGTTGTTTTGACCCTCATGTGTGCTTATTCTTGAACCTCGTAATATAAAATTTGTCAGTACTTATATATTTGATGGCTCGCAATCACCACTTGTAATTGTTCTACACATTTGACACAATACATAAATTTAATATTCTTCACTGATTTGAAACGGAAAGGAGCCTTCAAGGAAGCAATCTTCAATGACACAACTAGCTCGCGCTTGTTTTTGAAACTTAAACTCTTATAAAAGTTCATGTCATCTTCATAATTGTGGCTGTTTTGCATTGTCGGTTCTACCTCTTGTGAGTTGCTTTCAACTCCAGAAAATTAGTATATTCTCTTCTTCGATTTCTGGTATATCCATATTCAAAGATCCCTTTTTGGAATATCGATATTCAAAAGATCTTCTTCAATGTCATTCAATCCATGGCTATCATATTGTTCCATTCGAAGTGAATTTGAAAATTCTACCAATCTTTCAACCACAGATACCCTTAGAATGGACTTATTTTCATCTTTCAAATAATAGCTCAAACAATCATAATTATTTATTTTAAAGGGAGTTACTTTATTTTGATTTTCACCAATGCTATGCATGTAAGTTATGGACATATCACTCGAATAACAAGTTAATTCACAACGGGCAATAATCTTGTCAATAAACTCATCATACGTAACATCTCTACGCACCTTTATTAGAATTGTCTTTTTACTCTTCGAACGCCAGGTAAAACGAGGAGAGGACTCCACTCATTCACCATGACAATCAACTCCCAATACAATATAATCAACCATTTTGTAATGGAATACCTGCAAATATCACAAATATATAAATAATTTGTATAAAGAATCAACTTGCAAACATCGGATGATGTTTCAAACTTTCTAAGAAGATTTCTAAAACATCTTGAGAATATACTTAGGATGTTTGAAATATCCTGAGAGGATGTTTGAAACATCATGAATGGACTTTCAGGATGTTTGAAACAACTACCTACAACTATATCAGGATGTTGTAAACATCTCACAGAATGTTTTAAACATCTCACCGGATGTTTGAGACATCTCACAGGTTGTTTAAGGAATCACAAAAAACTTGATATCTGCAGACGAAAAAAATAAGATTAAACATCAATCTTTTACTTACCAACAGTGACAAATAGACTGAATATCTCCCTTGAATAATGCACAAGTCATTTAGCAAATCACGATCAAGTGTTTCTCATTGGCTAATCTTTCTCAACAAAGAACAAGAACCTCAAAGAAGAAGATTTGTGAAAATTAATGTCAAGATTAAAGAAAGAAGAAGAAGAGATTGAACACAACAGAAGAAAGAAGAAGCAGAAGAAGAACAAGAGAAAAAATGTAGGTTTTTGTGAATTGGGAATGAGGAGTAGGGAGCTGGGGAGGGTTTCCATTTTTTTTAGAGAGGGTGGGGCCATTTGGGGCAGTTGTGATAATTGTAAAAGTTTGGGGAGTAGGGAGCTGGGGAGGGTTTCCATTTTTTTTAGAGAGGGTGAGGCCATTTGGGGCAGTTGTGATAATTGTAAAAATATTATACACAAACAATGAAAGTGTCTTTTTTACACCAATCTTAACACTTTTGTCTTATAAATTGCTTTAAGTGTTCAAAAGTCCTATAAATTTAATTCCCCCCTACTTACTAACTATCTCACTGCGGGGGCGGGGGGGGAGGGGGGGAGGGGAGGGAATACTAAAGAATCAGTGCAACAAAAGAAATAAATAGAAAAACTAAAAATCTGAACAATTAATTCTATATCAAGAAAAGAAAGTACTTATTTTATTAAAATGAAAGAAAATACTTTTTCTACATTATAAAAAGAACAATTTTTATTTTGTTGAAATGAAAAGGAAAATAATCTTTCTACAACATTAAATGAAAATATTATTGTGAAAAAGAAAATACTTTTTCTATATCACGAAAAGAAAGTATTCTTTTTGTTGAAAAAAAAAATATCTTTTCAACAATATGAAAAGAAAGTACTCATCAAAAAGAAATATATTTTCTACATCATAATAAAAGTATTTATTTTATTGAAATGAAAGAACTTCTTACATCATAAAAAGAAAATATTCATTTTGTTGATTAAAAAGAAAATATTATATCTGCGACATTAAAAGAAAGTACTCTAAATAATATCTATTTAATGTGGGTTAGGGATTGGGGTGGTGGGCTGGGGTGGGTGGGACGGTCTAATTTTACTACTTTTTGATTATTCTGATCTTTGTTAGGATTATAAGATGAAGAACTATTAAATAGAATTCTAAATCCAAGTCGAGGAAAGAAATCATTTGGTATAAATTGATATTTATTCCAAAACATAAGTTAATTTTTATATAGACTGGTTTTAAAGGTTGAGAATATTGCAAAGATTTGGGTTAATTTAGGTGGGTCGGGTTGCAGCCCATTGTTTAGCTCATCTTGACCCAGCCCATCGTAACCCAAGTAAACTTTAGGCAGGGTTGAGCAATAACTCATTTTATGAGGCAGCTCATCTTGACCAGCCTAAATACAGCCCAAACAACCCATTTTGCCACCTCTTGGTATGAAGAGAGGTAGAGGTAGACCGAAAATATTTTGAAAAGGTAATTAGACATGACATGACGAGGTTAGTAAGTAGTCGAGCATCTTTCCTCACATACCAGTAATGGTAGTGTTAATCTCATATTTTCATATTCATAGATTTCTATTACTACCTGATATTATTTATGATTCTATTTTACTAGTATCTTGTTCTTGCTACTTCTCCTCTTGGACGACTTCTACACTATTACATGTCTTTCTCTATACTAATATGATTATGCATGCTAGCTCACTAGCTTTGAGCTGAAGGCAACATACGCACTACTCTTTACAGACCTAACTTGTGGGACTATACTGATATGTTGTTGTTGCTGAGCTAAATATGCCAGCACTTTATAAATCAGAAATAGAGTCATACAATATGTGACAGACGGAAATATTTGTAATAGTGCCATTTTTAGAGTTTGTGCTTTTGATACAGATGTTTTGAAAAAAATATATGAATGAAAACTTGAGATCGGTTGTAACCGAAATTTAAAAAATGGTAAAGCGAAGAAGCTATTAGATAAAATACTTTGAGATTTTTACCTAGTCATGCTACATTATAGAGTAAACCTATTTACGGTCAGTAGATCGAGAGGCTTTCACTAAATTACTTTTAATAGCATAGGTTTTTTGACTCGATAGATCGTGCCAGCTTTAGTTGATCAACCATATTTTAGTGGTGATAGGCAGAATTGTACTATATTTCCAGCCACAACAGTATAAGCACAGTGTTTCTTGTATATGCTAATAGAAGGCAAAGCTAAAATATTACACAAACTTAATGTTATATGGGCAAATAGAATGGTTAGTCAGATCATCTATGATCTATTCACCTGAAAGTTGAAAAACTCAACTGAGATATAAACTCTCAACCAACAAAATCCTTTCTCCTGGCAGCAATATACAAATCAAAGTGCAAGTCTCCATCCAAAACTCTCCTATCATAGTTTACCAAGTACATAGCACCATTGGGATATAAATATATAGAGATCCATGCCTCTTGAAAACACGCAGTTCTCTTGACATTCCATTTCATAGGCACCAGGAAAATGTCCAAGAAGTAGATTAATTCCTGTGCAATCATCAGAACAGTGTCAATGTGGCATTAATCGCATTACAATAAGACGTAAATCCATGAAATGCTACTATGTACCCTCAGCAATCTATTCTTCAATTAACCAAACCAATTCTTTCTTCTTCTTTTTGTGTGTGTGCGCGCGCGTGTGGGGGTTGGGGGAAGGGGGGGTTGAGGAAGGTGGGAAGATTCTTTAGCCTGTCCATAGGCTATATTTTATAACATGACAGAGAAACCTGAGAATATTAAGAATAAATATGAAAGTCAGCAATTTTCCTTACATTGGCACATTGCGTCGTTCATAATACTGCTGAGTGCTGAAATTCTTACTTACCAAAATTGCAAGCATCTGTTTCCGAGGCAAAGAAATACAGTGGCACATTCCTCAGCAAAAGAGGACAAACAACTAAATAAACCACCAACAGTTCAAAATGAGCTTCTTCAAAATTTTGTTATTTATGTTCTTATTGACAATATAAACCAAGTTGAAACAGTAACCAGCAGGTCTCGCACATTCTGTTTATGATTGCCTTCTTAAGCTATAAGTACTACCGAACATTGATCTCCATAGTCTTTGTACTCATATATCTTGAATCAAGAGACGGATAGGGCGAATGGCCTACCAATCATTGGTCGACCTCTCCTCGAACCAGTTATATTAGGTTCTAAAAGTCCTTCTCTAGTTGGGAGTGACTAGAGGACGGGCCAGACCCAGCAGAGCGACGACTGGGGAATCCACTGGAAGGGGGAAAGGAGACTTCCATCTCAAGACACATCACGACTCACAGGCAACACCGGTGAGACCTGGGAAGGCAACCTGATTGGGTGTTACTATATTCTCATCGAAGAAATGCAACAAAGTGTTCACATCATTGTATAATGTCTTAATCAAATACCTAGCGGCACGATCAAAGGTGGTGATGTAAGCTATGTCCTCCATTACGATCTCGAGTGATTCATAGCATTTAGAACAAACAATGTCATTTTGACTATCTCCCATACTGAATTGAACTATAAAAGAATGGAGGTAGACAACATAACTGTTTTTCCTGTATTTTAGAGTAGCTAGATAGCAGCTTTACCCTCAGATTGCTTTAAAATATTATGCACAGAAGTAGGCGACAATAATTGTACATGAGTTTATTGTGTGTTTAACTCGTGATTCAGAGAAGAGTACAAACATCTGAAACTATTCTTGTCAAAACTGCATATACTTAAACTTTAACTGCTAATTTTTCCTTAAAGCATCGTCACTCTTTAATGCTGAATTGAGGCAAGCAACTAATCCAAATTTTTCCCTTTTCATGCAATACGTTTAACCGTTGTATATTTTCTTCAGGATGAATATTACTATCAGTAAAGTATATGAGGACCAGACAATTACCATTCACAAAACTCTATGGTGTCAATAACATTCATTTTACTGAATCAATATGACGACCATATTAACACCAAAAGATACAACAAGGAATGTATAAGTAATCGTGAAAAAGTTCATGTAATACCTTTACACAACATCATCTCAAAATATTGCATCAACAAATATAGCAACCTTTGAGTTACCTATCCAAAGTTAGGAGAAATAAGACTCTCCCTAAAGGTTCCAGTTCCAGCATTCTCACACATAGTGGGAATTCCATCAATCATCATATTCCTCCACTGATCCTCTCTCATACTGTAGACAATCAACTCTCCATCCGCATCTAGTAAAACATCATCCTCACTCATTAAACACAGTAGCGTCAGATCAGACACCGATTCTGGTTCTTTAACTACAAATTTGGTCCAAGACTCCTCAACCCCATAGTCTTTCATCATCCAAACATCCATTTTGTCCTCGTGTGGATTCGTGAACATACAAAGACACCCTCTAAGAACCACAAGCTTATAAAACACAAAATTACTTTTATGAAGAGTATTAGGTGCTGGCACCTCCAAGAACTCATCATCACTTAAATCAAAAGCAACAATTACTGATGAATAACCAGAGGTGTTACTACTAGCTAACCAATGCAAAGCCCCATTTACCAAAACACCAGAAGCAAGTTGAGGAACTGCATGATCATAAGGAGAATTCTCAAGTCTCCTCCAAATATCCTTTCTCACATAGTAAACATCCACAAAAGTATCATCTATATCTGGCTCATATTCATTATCCGCATCGTGATAAGAAAGAGTAACCACCTTATAATCATCACTAACAACATCATACCCTAAACCATACATGCTAAAACTACCAGGCACAGGAAGAGCCAAATTAAATTTTGGAATTTCAAAGTATTCTAAGGTTGTGGGGTTGATCAAAAATTTGATATCCTCATCATTAACCACCAAGACCAAGCCATTACATGAACCAGCAACACTTACCCAGTTGTCTTCAAGTTGCTGAAAATTAAGCTTTCTTGAAATGGCATCGATTGTTCCATTTTGGGGGTTGTGGTTAAAAGTGATAGTGTGAAGCGAGTGAGAATTGGAAACAAGAATGAGGTTTTCTTCTTCTTTGTGGGAATTTATAGTGAGGTGAGCTGAGATGAATTGGGGATCTGAGAGAAGAGAACACCACTGTTTTGATATACACCTGAATTGACCTATGGACTTAGCAGGAAGACGGGATAGTATGTCAACTATGATTTCTTGGGGTAGTTTTTCAGCTTTGCTCGGTGCCATAGTTGGATTTGACCTACCACAGACTGACTTCAAATATAGCTAAAGGTCCGTATTTGATTCTTGATTCTAATTGTAAGGAAATCGAATAGACCCCAGATCTACCAATTATAAAGGAACACTTCCTTTCTAAATCGAATAGACCCCAGATCTACCAATTATAAAATATTATTTTTCACTTTTTTCTTTTTACCGTTAAGGTTTAGGGTGAAATGCATGCATCTTGCCGCCTTAAAAATGGAGTGTTTCAGCTTTTAATGAGCATTAAGCAACATGAATCAATTTAAACTTGTTCTTTTTTATCACTTGGACACTTAAATATAGAGTTGTTCATATCAATTTCTTCAACTAAACTACTTTTATCCCAATTAGATACTTTGTAGACCATCTAAGATAAAGTTTTATAAAAATTAAACGTGTGTATTACAATTGCCTCTAACACCTTAAAATATTCCACCTTATAGAATTAACCCCCAAAACAAATTGAAACTCATTTTCAGAAAATGAAAAACCTAATTGTCGGCTCTGGCGACTTAGTGCCCTAAAAAGCCCGCTGAAAATTTTCTCCGTTCAACTTCGTCTCACTTCTTCTTATTTCGATTTTACTGAAATACCATGTTACTCTATTCCTCGTTTAAGTTGGTGTAGCTTACAAGTGTCGTGTAAAGAGAACAAGCATGCCAAATGAGAATAGTAAAATCCATGCACACTAAATTTTCCTTTTAAAAAAAAAAGTGGAAAAATGATGGGTTTACGAGAAGAAGAAGAGAAATAGAATGTATGATAAAGTTAGCTTAATTGGAATAATATATTAGAATATAATAATAATCAACAATATTTTTCTCATGTTTACGCATCCTTCGATCTCCACACACTCAATCATGTCACTACAAAGTATTTAATTGGAACAGATGTGATTTAGTATGGATACAATGAACTAACGTAGCTGTTCATTTAATTTTTACATTCCATACATGAGTAACTTATATTCATGCGTATCTATTTAATATGTAAATTTAATTCTTTATTTTTTAGGATAAACCTTTATAGCTATAAATAGACACTTTTAGCTCGTGAGCGAGATACTTGAAATAAGATGAAAAGTCCAACCAAACGTCAGTGATCGTCTACTCTAAAAAAGAATGATTGGTTTTTACCTCAAAGCGTCTATTCTTAGCGTTAGCTTTAGACAATAACAATTCAAACTTTTAATAAAATTAACAGAATTTAAAACTAAATGGTGAAAATTAAAAAATCATACTTAATTAACAAACCAATTATATTTTTATATTTTTAACAAAAATTATTTGAGTATAAATAATAACAATGAAGGGACCCTTAGAGCAACAATAAAATTGTCTCCCAACTACCATTTTTTATTAATAATGATTTGTGAAAAGAGATACTGTATATGAAAAATATTGTAATATGTGGCTGCTTTCGAACTTGTATTGCACTAACTATGAGAAGATATGGGCTTCATTTCGAGAAAAAGAGGAAGAAAAAAGGAAAAAGGGAAAAGAAGAAGAAATTAAAATATCAATTTTCCTAGTTCGAATTCTTCGAATGTATTTAACAACGAAAGAGAAGAATAATATACTGGTATACAAATTCTGCTTTATCGTTTCTCACATTGCAAAATGACAATTCTACAAGTTTCATCTCATTAGATATATGCCAAGTTCGTTTGTCAAAATTTCCTACATTCTTTAGTGAATTGATGAAGGGCGTCGCTGTAGAGAACATTCCACACATGACTCATGAGCTTCGGCAAGTGACGCTGTATAATTGCAAACCAAGAAATAATAACCAATGTTGAAATGGGATACCGAATTGGTTTTAAAAAACCATTTAAAAACAATGAAAAGCTACCATTGTTAACTACAACAAGATACACAAAAACCTGCAGATAAACGATTCCTTGTCCTTTCACAAAATTCACATTAGCCTGCTTGGTAAATGCAGCTCAGCCTCCATTATCACAAGTTTGCTAGGATCCATAGACACCAACTTAAGATGCTGTCCAGATATAGATCTGCCCACCGCTTGTAGCCCCTGCGAGCATTCCAACTTCTTCCTGGTGTGCATCAAACCGGCATGGAATAGCAGTCATGTGTTCGCTTCGTAAGGTAAAATCAAGTTTCTTGTCAGCTACTGAGATGACATCAACTCCTCTTTGCATATTGCCGATGTAGATGTAGGAATCATCCCAACCCCATATTCCTCTGCTTCCCCAAGGGCACATAGAAATGTTGTTAGTATATGATATCCAAGCATGCATAAGTGAGAAGTTGAATGTAAATAATAGCCACATTAACTTGTGGAAATATGCACACAACCAACTGCCTATCTAACCAGCACAAAACGTAACAGATTACGAGTAAACATCTGCCCTATCCGGAATAAAGTAAATGAATGTACATCTGTTCTAGTTAGCTACATGCACCTTAACCATTAAACATAAGTCCATTGGAGTCCCAACTATAATGTTTATAGCAATCCAACACTTGGAAAGCAGAACGGCAAAAAGAACAACAGTGAATACTTGCTCTTCTTTCGTTCCTACATACTCATGAAAATATGAAAGACTTGGGCCTTCTCCACTATTTTCTTGGTATGGCTGTGTATCGGCAGGGGCACATTCTTATCCTTCGTCAGGCAGAAATATGCACTAGATCTCACCCACTAAAGAACAACACATGTATATGAAAGTACCTTACCACTTAAAGTATGACAAGATGGAAACAGAGAAGGAAAAAAGCAAGACAAACAGACAACGAGCTCTTAGGCCAATGACAATTAGACTCTTTTAAGCTTCTTATGGTTCCACTCCCACAGCCCCTACCTCATTTAGCAATATCCAAAAGAAAAAAGAACAAGAAAGTACCAATCAAGTGGAACTTAATATTTTGTGACTCAACAATCCTCTCATGGCTAATGTCAAAGATAGCATATTCTGAATAAAAGATCAGGAAGAAAGATCAAAAGTAGCCCTCATTGGTCATAGATAGAGAACCACTCACTAGACAGAGAACCAAGCTGGCGTGTAGTCAAATACCAGGGGGGGGGGGGGGAAATTAGGAGTAAAGGACAAAACTTATCTATGAGAGTCAAATGTGCTTAGGCTTGTGGTCAGATACTCAAATCGGAAATGTACATGGTTCAAGCTTAAAGCATGTTATAGAAACTGTCAAATAACATGCTTCTACGTAAAGCTCAGAAAATAATTACTTCTTTATAGAGTTTGAGGTAAAGAATGTGCTTTCATCGTTTCAGTAAGTTCAGGAAGTCTGTTGCTTCAGTCTTGTCCCTCAAAAGATACTGTTACTTGTATTTACGGTCTTCTGTAAAAAATGAGTCCCCCTACAAGCAGGTCATATACAAGGGACTGATGCGAACCTATGCAATTAAACACAAGGTATTATCTCAACAAAAAATAAGAATAAGCGTGTACTAGTTCTGTCCCATAAACTAGATGCTCAAAGACCAAGAACTTATATAGCTTCTCACAAATTATTTATTATTTACATAAAGCTAAAAAAGAAACTAGAATAAATATGAACGATAGCTTCTGCATTTTCAAAATTAAGAAACAATAACAACATTTAATGCATAGAGGAGATGGTTATGAAATTCATAAGATAGAAGAAAATGCTAAATTGGCAATTAAGGAACTAGCTATACCTGAATGAGGAAATCCATCTGTTTGTGTGGTTATAATGAGAGATCATAGATGTATCTTCATAATTAGCGCCACTCAACAAACCAACTTTATCATCAATACTGCACGAACAGAAAGAAAAGAAAAAGAATTAGCCATGCTAACATCAGGCGCAATGCTGATAGTAAAGGTAACACGATTACAAATTAAGATATATTGAATGCTAAGCTTTCAATTTTCTCACACCATCCACAATATAATTTATAAGTATGGCACAAAGTAAATACCTTGTTGTCGCAAGAAGCCTTCCAGAGGGTGAGAAGTAAGCCGAGTGCACAGCTCTTTTGTGGAAGACAGTTTGCAAAGATTTTGGTTTATGCGCACTAACTTTTCTCAAATCCCAAATGCATGCACTACCATCGGTAGAACTTGTCGCCATAATATTACAGTTTTCTGAGGTAAAATCTATTGTGTTAATCCTTTCGTCATGCAGATTCCATGACGCTGAAGATTTTCCTGCCCTGAGATCCCAAATACCAAGTTCCCCACTGCCTTCGCCATAATATATAGATTTCATATCATGTGGCCGCTGTGATATGGAAAATATGGAATGCTCGCTCAAATATACTAAATCAAACATTTCCTTTTCAATATCCATCATCCTGATAAATCCATCGTAGCAAGAAGTGAACATCTGCAAAAGAAAAAGAAAATGTAACTTAAAAAGACATATCCAGATCTGTTCTTTACTCATTACAGCTTATCCAGACCTGTAAAACCAAAATGCCTAGTAGTCAAGAATCCTTTCCCATATTTATCCTCTTAAGGGTATTGGTAAGCATTGATAAGAAGCCCTGCCTAGCATAATGCAAGTAATGAATGCAAGACAGCAAAATGCATGATTGCATAAACCACACTATGGAATACAATCATAAACTTGTAAAGGTAATAAACACAGTTTAAACACCCACGTAATTTTCTAAGTCAGTTTGCTTTTTAAAAGTATGCATTTCCACTAAAATATTTTGGCTCTCTACAAGTTTCCTTTTAACATGAAGGCCCTATGCCTAGCTACACGGAAGGAAAGGTTAATATAAGAAACAAAGGTAAATTTGCTTTTTCGAGCACATATGTTCTAATTACTGTATCTGGAAAGAAATGGCTGACCAAGTTAAAAAATTCCAATATTAGTAAAAGTTTATCACTCTTGAAACAAATACTGGCCATACCTTTGACACAGAAAAAGGGTCCATAATTATTCCTGAAACTGGCCCTGAATGAGGATGATACAAATAAATCCCATCTCCATCCTCCCGTGGAGCATCAACATTCCAAAAACCTATATTGCCAAATTTGTTCCCTACAGCAACCATTCGGACATTGTTGGTGGGGAAAAACCGCACATTTAATATTCTTCCTGGCACAACCCGTGCTATGTTGTCTGGTTCCAATCTCAGTGATTCCAAATGAACTGTACCAAAGGCCTTTCTTTTCTCTGTCCAGTCACCTAAAACAGAATCTTGACCCATACCCTCATTTGCATCGTCAATTGTACGAGAGAAACCCTTAATTGTTTCAATCAACTTCTGATTTGAGACATCAAAGTCGCCAATATATGCATCCCTCATACTTATTGGTGTAGGTTCTCGAGGCGACTTTTTGGTTGTGGGTTGTGAGCTCTTGTTAGGTGATATCCTACTTGGAAGATCATCAAAATCATCTTTTAGCCCACCAGCTGTAGAAGAATCCGGTGCCATACCTTGAGTCCTGAGAGACCGTCGCAGCACAACTGGTGACTTAGACCTCTGTTTCTTCTGTGGACTCACCTGATATGATTTACTTTGAGCTCTGCCACGTCGAACAAAATGACTAATTTACTTGGGCGCACAAATAAAAACACACTCATTTGACATATGCATTAATACAAAGATAAGAAGATTATACACATACTTCCCTATACCTCATTCAGAAGGGTTAAAGAACCGCACAAATTGCACCGGAAAAGCATAAAGATAATAGACTACTCTAACAGATATAGAATCATACAAACAAACATGAATATTGTCTTCCTTCAATCCAGTTCAATGCCCCCACCCCTTTTCAATAAAAGTTGGAAACTTTTTACTCTTGTCTCGAAAAGATACCATCTTACACTTACTATAATTTTTATATAGGAATAGAGACACAGTATCAATTTTATACATGAATAGACACACACACACACAAAGAGAGAGACCCACAATAAAGCTTACAGTACTATACAAGTTGACAGCTTTTTCCCTTTCAAAGTACAAGAAAAAGAAAACATGCCAGTAAAAATTTCAATAGTAAGTTGACTAACACTTAGTAGGATAAAATTATTCAACTAGCACACCCCAGAAATACAGATTCAGAACAAAGAGAAGAGAAATTACTTTGGTCGCTTGGTGGCGGCGGAAAGTTGAGAAAGTCGGGACTGAATCTTAAGGGAGGCGAGCATTTCTTCATTGCGCTTTATATTTTCAAGCCTCCGCCGCTCGTACTCCGTCATTTTCTCCGGCGCCATTCCAACTTCTGATTAATTCGGGTTGGTTATCAAATGGGTCGGAAATTGGGAAAGTGGCTTGGTTTTTGCATTGAAACGTGGGTTACCGACTTTACTTATATAGTGACGGTCTAATTTAGGCGGGAGAAATACAGTGGCGGGAAGTAATCTCGTAATCTACGTGGTGCATTTGTTGCCAAGGATTTCGTGTATATGTATACCAAAAACAAAACAAAAAAATTACATAAATAAATTAAATTACAAATACAAAATTCTTTTATTCGATTAGAGTTTTAAAATGTGAGTACACACTTATTTTAAGTGTGAATAAAAATGAAGTCATTAAGAAACAGCAAAAACAAACTGGTATTCGGTTTTATATCAAACCAAACTAACTTAACATGATTAAGTGCTAAAAATAATAGTAATATATTTTAAGTAATTATGATTTAGTAAAAAATATATTTATGAACAAATATGCCATGTATTTATTGAATATGCATAAATATCGACTGCTATTATTTTTTTACCTTGAGAAATAGTCATATGATATATATACATCACTCAAAAATTACAATCACGTTTGTCATTCACTTTAAATGAAACATCTCTTATTTAGTAAACTGAAATTAATTGATCAAAATATTTAACAATATCTTTATCCATTTTTATCAAATAATTAAATATAAAATATTAACAATTTAAGATTTAGATTTTAAATTGTATTAAAAAAATTCAAGTTAATTGAAGTTTATCGATCTATTAGTTTCAAATTTCACCTTGAGGCCATATAGAAGCATATGAATGTTTCCAATAATACTGGTTGTAAAGCAAACAACTAATGACATTGAAGCAAGCAATGATGGTAGAGAATATTGGTGAAGTTTTTTAACCTAAGGCGCAAAAATTCGGGATCGGAGGGCTTAGACTCATTAGAAACAAAAGTCTTCAAATATTCATACACCAAATTTTATAATAGTAACGTTCAATTCCCATACAATTCTGGATTTATCGCCATCAAATAGTAATTGACAATTTCAGTTGGAGAACATAATTACCGTTTTATTTAGTAAACTATAAACTCCTTATGCATGGAAATTGTTTCTTTTTATCTTGCGTTGGATTTTGTATTTGTTAATGTTATAATTTTTTTCAAAATAATTACTTGTTTGGTTATAAGAGGAGTCTACGAATTGATTTATAGAATATTTTTTTTTTTTTTTAAATTTTAGTAAGAGTCTAAAACTTTATGTCACGACCCAAAACCCAACCAGTCGTGATGGCGCAAACAATAAAGAACCAACAAAGTAGAATTTACATAAATAATATAAGCCTATAACCACATAGTCATGAGCTCTAATACGAAAATAAAAGTCTAAAATGACCAGATACAATATTGTCTGAAATAAAGACAACAGTACATAAGAAAAGAGACGTCAAGATTGCGGTCGAGAATGCATATCTACCTAGTCTCTCAGTAATCAACTCTACCACAAGCCTCAGCTACTGGTGATTGGGTCCGACACTTGAATCTGCACAATTAAGTGCAGAGTGCATGAGTACAACTGATCCATGTACTCAACAAGTATCATACTAACCTCGGTGAGGCAAAAAAGCAAGTATAAATAATACTTGCTATAACTTGTACAGTTTCATAAATTCAACAAGTACATACTAATAATGTGATCAAGTCATGAAGCACAAAAATGGAACATCTATGTGTGCACAATTACTCAAGTTCTTTGCTCAGTCAATGATGCAAGATATAAAGATGATATGCAAATTAACAGGTAATTAACTACGAAAATTTGCAAATAAAGATGAAATGCAAAATCCAAAACATAAGACTAGCCCAGATTTTCTTAATATTTCCATATACGTATCAAACCACTGATCAATATTCTCAAATTTGTATGTACATCATCAAGAAGGCACATAAGAGGGTGACCCTAGGAGGATGGATCCATATCCACACGAAGTACGGCCAATTCAATGTGCTATCAGTCCGGCGTGGACACTACCTCAAGTCGAATGACTTAGCCATCGGTCTACTAGTGAACCATCTCTCTAGGGATTGTGAAAGATGTTCTACTCGAAATATTCTTGTTATTGCTTTGACTCAAAATCCAACCGGTGTGATCACAAACATAACAACTTAATCCGCACGACGTGGTCACATGCATAACAACACAAATTGTTTGGTGTGGTGTGACGACCTGATAGGTCGTTTAGAGTACTATTCCTTATTTTCGTGTTTAAGACATTTATTAGCCTCATTTTATATTTTCTTGATTTGCATGCACAATCCGTATTTTTTTTCTGAAAAGTTTTTACATAAAAATATGATTTTTGGCTTCAAAAATAACTTGAGTTGACTATGACCATTTTTTGTGTAAACGACACTAGATCGGTATTTTGATGATTCTTGTAGGTCCGCACTGTAATTTTGAACTTGGGCGCATGCCCGGATGAATTCGTAGGTTTGGAATTTGACTTGTTTTGTCATAAACTGATGCGACTTGTTTAGCCGAAAGTTAGCAATTTGAAAGTTTGGAAATTTCCTAGGTTTGACCGCATGTTGACTTTACAGTTAACATGTTTGAATTTTGGTTTTGAGACTTGGAATACGTAAGTTTTGTTATTTCAAACTTGTTTGCAAAATTAGTGCAAATTGGAGTTGGTTTGATAGGATTCAGACGCTTAGTTGCGATTCAAGTCGTTCTAGAGTTTTCCATTGAAATTTCATTCATTTTGATATTCGATTTGTAGTTTTAGATATTATTTTGGTATTTTGATCGCACGAGCGAGTTGGTACGATTGTGTTACACTTGTGTGCACGTATGGTTTAGAGTCCGAGGAGCTCGGGTGAGTTTCATACGTGTTTCAGATTAGTTTGGATAGTGTAAGGACTGTTGGTGCAGAGTTAGCTTCTAGTGTCCGATGCAAATATCGCAATTGCAATGTATGGCTTGCATTCGCGAGCCTCATTTTTGCGAACAAAAGTTCACATTTGGGAGTGGGCCTGAGTTTGGTGACCTTGCATTAGAGGTGGGCATCGTTCGATTCTGTTCGGTTTTGAATATTATCGGTTTTGCCTATCTGTTATCGGTTTACATATATCATAACCCGATAACCAAACCGATAAGATATTGGTTATCGATTATCGGTTAATCGGTTATCGATCATTATCGGTTCGGTTATCGGTTTACCCGATAAGATAAAACAATTTTGCAATATATAAAATTGTCGAGTTCTTAATTATCTTGAGCCAGAAGTCAAGAAATAGATCAGATTTCCGTTTTCTTTGACAACTTTATGATGCATAAATATAAGATTACAAAGGTGGAATGTATTATGATTGTATTGATAATAAAACGAGGAATATGATTCGTATGTTTAACTAGAAGTGAAAAAATTCTGAAAAGGGTGGGATAAAATAGTAAGACGACGTTACAGAATCAAGTCTTTAAGCTACAGGTTATGTTACGATAATCTATATGAATATTTATCAAAAATTATGAATTGATAAATATCAGAAACTAGCTAACCCATGTATCAAATAAACAGAAGTTTACTGCTTCTGATTCTTAATATTCCAAAATGAGAAACACTTGTTAAAATTATAAGTATTTTATAATTTTAGATTTGTCCAAAAAGAGATAAACATATGTCCAACATGAGGGCGTGATGCAACTGACAAGTGACGTCGGCCTAAGTCTTGACGGGCTGACTAGTGACTGGTGACTGGTGAGGGCGTGAGCCGTGGTGAGGCGGAGAACTGTTGAGGTTGGGTCGTAGGGGTGCGGCAGAAAATTGAGAAACTGACTTACTGAGAATCGAGAAAGAATAGGGAAAAGGAATTATGAAACCCTAGTATAATATGTATATACTTAAGGGTAAATTAGTAAATTAGTTAATTCTTATTGGGTTATCGATTTTTACCTAATAACATAATTGCAAACCGAGCCCGAACCGATAACCCAATTAAAAAAAATTACCCTTTACCGAACCGTTAACCCAATACCGATAACTCAATAAATAATTAACAGTTTGGGTTATCGGTTTTACCCGATATATGCCCATCCCTACCTCACATTGCAAGGAATGGGTTCAATTTTGCGAACTTCCATAGGTCGCTTTTGCAAAGATAGTGGTCGCATTTACGATCATTGGAAACTTGAGTAAGTATTGCATTTGCAAAGCTTTTGGCGCATTTGCAATGGGGGGAATGTTCGCATTTGCGAGAAAATTATTGCATTTGCGACATCTGGGCTTCTTATGCGCAGTTCGCATTTGCGACATCTGGGCTTCTGATGCGCAGTTCGCATTTGCGACATGTGCTTCGCTTTTGTGGTGTTCGCAATTGCGAACATGACATCGCAATTGCGACATCTTCATCGGGTAAAAGATGAAAAAACGGAACTTAGCTCAATTACACCATATCTCAACCCTCTAGAGGTGAATTTTCAAGGATTTTTATTCCCAAATTATTGGTAGGCAACTGTAATCCACTTTCTTTTAGTTCCCCATTACTTTACATGAGATTTCAACATCACATTTAGGAATTTCATAATTGAATCGGGAATTTGGGTAGGAATTGGGGATTTTGTAAATTTGGATTTAGACCTCAAATTGAGGTCAGTTTTTGAAACAAATCACACAACCAAGCCTGGAGCGAATAGGTAATCGAATTTTGGTTCTAATCCAAGGTTTTGACCAGGCAAGCATGGGGTTGACTTTTGTTGACTTTATTTATAATCAAAATTGAACCTTTTTTTTATTAATAGGTAGTTTCTAAAGCTTATTTTAAATCGTTTGATCGATATTTTGCTAGATTTAGTTGGTTGGTTGCTAGATTTGCTAGGGGGATGGATCCATATCCACATGAAGCACGACCAATTCAATGCACTATCAGCCTGGCGTGGTCACTCACTCAATATCAAAATCTGGCCGCGATCACAGTCATAACGACACAATCTACCCTGCGCGATCACATGCATAACAACATAATTCGTCCGGCGTGGTGTGACGAGTTGATAAGTCGTTTAGAGTACTAGCCCTTATTTCCGTGTTTCGTGACATCTATTAGCATCATTTGATGGGGCAAGAGCTAGAGTCCCATGTTGCATCCACTACCAGGGGTAGGGGACGAGGTAGGGACCAATGGATAGGTAGGGCTGAGTCTAGAGCACGTGCGACAACACCCATTGCGGAGCCTCTGATCGATCATGAGGAGGAGATCCTATTCCATATGGCACCGGTCGGGCCCGCTCAGGTCCCGGAGGGATGCATTGCTACTCCTATACTTCAGGACGCTCTAGTCCGCTTAATTGGACTCATGGAGAGTGTGACTCAGTCTAGAGTATTTCTTATGGCACCATTGTCTCTCAGGCTGGGGGAGGAGCACAGACTCCCGCCACTCAAACTCCGGAGCAGATAGCTCCCATATACCAGACTCTGGTGGTTCCGGCAGTTGGGGTAGTTCAGTTTTTTATAGTTGCACAACCCGGGGAAAGGCCCACGATGTCTTCTGAGAGATTGATGAGGTTGGATAAGTTGACCAAGCTCTTTCCTATTCATTTTGGGGGTACACCTTGTGAGAGCCCATAAGAATATTTGGACCATTACCACGAGGTGTTGCGCAACACAAAATAACATATATGCTCTTATGTGAAGGCTCGATGTATGGTCGAGAACGGGTGTCTAGCATATTTGGCTTATATTCGTGATCCTAGTACGGAGGTTCCTCACATGGATTTAGTACCACTTGTGTGCGAGTTTCCATAGGTGTTTCCTACAGATTTGTTGGGGATGCCACCTGATAGATATATCAACTTTTTGTATTGACTTGGCTCCGGGCACTCAACCCATTTTTATTTTACCATACCGTATGAGCCCAACTGAGTTGTAGGAACCGAAAAAGAAGTTTTAGGATTTTCTTGACAAGGTATTCATTAGACCTAGTGTCTTGGCCTGGGGTGAACCAGTGTTGTTCGTAAAGAAGAAGGATGGTTCGATGAGGATGTGTATAGATTATCGACAGTTAAACAAGGTCATTGTTAATAACAAGTATCCATTGCCGAGGATTGATGACTTATTTTTTTTTTATAGTAAAATTTACTACTAGGCTAGCTGCCTAGTAGCGATTTTATTAATACTAATAAAACGAAAAACAAATAACATAATGTTGTCCTAAAATCATAGGACGATAAACAAAGAATAAGACATAACTCCTACTATCAAAATTGGGCTTGTAGGCCCAATAGTGATCTCACATAATGTACTACTATCTAAAATGTAACCAACTAAGTCTATTTCTGAGTAACGCCCAACAGGGTAGGCCCACAGCTGGCCCATGAATCCCCTTTCCTTAATTCATTTAGAGCTGGCCAATACAATTTCTGATTTGGCCCAATAATGCCTTCAACTCCCAGGCCCAAATTTAGAAGCCAAGATAGCCACTGATCTGGGCCACGATTTTGAGCCCAAATATCATAATACCCAGCCCAAGCGAGACTTCCGAATATCTGTAATATCACTACAGATTTCATTTCATTTCCCCTATCTTCACTATCACTCGTTTGCCCTAGGTCCTTCCTCTTGGTTGTCACGCCCGTCCAAGATCCATGCCTCCAAGCTGGTAAGTCCCTCCATCTGAGCTCATTTGTTTCCTTTTTGTTTGGATTTTTCATTGCTGATTTGTTTATCTTTGTTTCTTCCCTCTTTTGTCCTATCTTGTTCCTATCCATGACTGTACCAGCAGCACGAAGATGAGCTGGTAAGTTTCTGATTCTCCTCTTGTGTTTTTCATTTTTCCTCCTTGCTTTGTTGCTGACTACTCGTTCATTCACTTGTCCTATCTTCTTCTCTTCGATTTCCACTGTACCTGTTCCATATCGACGCCGATGAGCTGGTGAGTAGTTCAATCGGAGCTTTTCTTTTCCCTTTCTGCTGTGACTTTGTTTTTTATTCCTTCTCATTATTTTGTTCCTTGTGATTTCATGTTTCCTTCCGGTGAGGATTGCTGTAAACTCAGCTCCTGTATCTATCCTTATGTGCATGCGAATGCCAGCCCTTTTAGCTCCAGCTGATCCACTATTGTTGGCTGGCATATGTGATTTCCTCAATG